>WOGR01002636.1:0-17085 GCA_015342045.1 Leptinotarsa lineolata | reverse complement strand
CCGAAGGAGTATTACTTTGCTTAATAAATGGGTACTTTGCTTGTAGGTTTACATTAAATTAACACTTGCGTTTCGGCATAGCTGTAGGTAAAATTACAAAACAATCGAAATTTTCAAGTAAGTTACTAGTTTATCACTAAATTAATTCAAGCGCGTATAGTAAATAGTAAACAAATGAATGCGGAATGCCGAATGCCCCCTCTCCTCCGCTTGTTACTAAGGTAACAGGCGGCGGGCAAGAATCGCCGATTGATCGACGAGGCGTGATCATTATTTGGGGACAACGGGACAGATGATCGAATAAAGGGACAGTCCCGTTCAAAACGGGACGTCTGGTCACTTTAGTCATGTGATTTTTTTCATTTTTAATTGCTACTCTATAACATTTTATTTCCCTTATATGTTTCCCTCATAGAGGGGTCATTTTTAGTGATTTCTTCAGCATTCTCAACTGGTTTTTCAATTCTATGATAGATTCACTGTATTTTATTCTTGGTTTCTCAAATTTCATTTCTTTGATGGGAAAAACTATAAATCATGTGTCTCATTTGGAAATCATTTCCAACAGAAGTACAACCATTTTTATATTGGAAGAATATTTTTGATGGTGTTCAACACCTGACAAAAATAAACTTCGCCCCTTATTTTCAATAATATTTAGGATACTTATAAGTATTTTTTGATTTTTTTTGTATATTCATTTGAAAATAATAAAGATGATTATTATTATTATTATTTATGAATTGATAAACAATATTGGTTGAATATGATGAACAGAGACTTTGATGGGTTTGGCAGGACCCTCCATTTATTAAACCAGTTATTCGTTGTTGTGACAAGATTTCCCAAATTGTTGATCATTTTGTCTAGAGTTTAATCGTGGGCAATTAGGGTGGTGTCATCTGCATACTGAAGGATATATGTCTCATGCCTGAAGTGCCAATTTTTGAATTAGTTTCTGTCTATTAGTATATATTGGATTGGTCAGCTCATTGACATATTAGTTGATAATAAAATCATGAACTGTTAGGAACTGCACTGTACCTGGAATTGGTGAAGTGGGTCTCTTCGGCATTTAAATGACTACGCCTGATGTTCCTCGGAACCACATCTTGTACATTTCGGTGATTGGTGTTACACGTTTCTCTTGAATGAGCAATCCAACTCCCAAACATTAAATTTTTTGCAATGTTTGGGAGTTGGATTGCTTGCATAAACTGGGTAATAGCGAAACTTATAGTAAAATCCGTCTTTCAGTAGTATTTCAAATGTATTGAGTGATCCACTGATGATTCTTATACGAGATGTTTGTCTGGAGGTGATGCTTCTCTACGGAATCTGTGCTCAAGGTCGTTGTTATTCAGATGAGTGCTTATATTTTCTTCGTTGATTTCTTGTTCACTGTCGCTTATGACAACAGAGTAACTTTCTGTCTGTGAGGCTGAGTTGGGGGCTGTCATGCTGGAATTTATTTATCTCCTTGAATAATACAATTCTTTCAAAAGTATCTGTAACTCTCTTCAACTCATTTGTTCCGAGTATGAATACTTCCTGTGTTTTAATTATTTCATCAGTGACCTGTAAATTAGTTTGGTATATTTTTTACAGCTGTGGTTCAATTATTTCTTGTTTCAGAATAATTCTGCCGAATCAAAGATTCTGACTGAGTTCACAAGCGACATGTTCCGTGACATTCAACATTCTCCTAATCTTATGCAGGATATGGACTATTATCATCATTCCACATCTAGTATGTCGTATAGTGAATCACACTTCCGAACTCCAGAACAAAAGAGTGAGTTGAAATCAATCTGGGTTAAAAAGTGTCCTATCACCAATCATTTTTGTTTTGATATACGGTTTTTATTTTTAGTGAATATTCAAGTTCGGTTAGAGGAAATAGATGCAGAATTAGCTGATTTGAAAGCCAAAAGACAACAGCAAGAAGTGAAGATTGAAAATATTGAAAATCTGGCACTAAGACAGAGGTTTCAAGATAGCTTGGATAATTTATTGCAAGAACAGATAGAAAAAGAGAGTGAAAAGTACGATTTATTGGAGTTGTTGAAACAAAACCTGGACTGACAATCAATTCTCCTTCCTTCAACTAGTAGAGAGTGGGATATTTAACTGTGATTTTTACTTTGATTCACCTATTTATCATTAATTTTGGAACATAGTTGTTGGTTCTAATTTTTTCATTTATAAATGTACATTAATTCACATTAACTATTCTATATTTAGATTTTTCATAAAATTTGTATTGAATTTAAATAGGTACTTGATTCGTTTTTAGATAGATTTTTGCTTATATATGATATTGTAAATCAAATAAATGGAATTATACAATCAAATTGACCTTTCGTTGATATTTTTTTTATATTATAGAGGAATACTACTCACGGTTTTGTATTATATAGATACATTTTAGAGTAATTATAAAGTACAAGAATTCGGATATTTCATAAAAAGAAATGTTATGAATTTGGCCGATACTTGATGAAAATCCATAACTATTTGAAGTAACACTTTGTGAGATTTTCAATGGACAGTTTACAAAGCAGCAACACGTGTTTCGCTATACAATAGCTTCCAATTAAGTCATAAAAAGAAGTAGGAGCCAGGTTCAGTCTCTTGTCTTCAATTTTTAAATGACACTTTCCTTCATACAGTTTTGTATATCATTTGCCAAGTGGGGACAAGTTTTAACTTGTGCCAATAGGGATTTCAGTCTCACAACTCCTGATTGATGAGTATAATGCATTAATGTGTGACATCCTGATAAATATTATTTTTATATACGGATGTATTGTTTTCGGTTGGTTTTATTCCTTCCAACAAATAACATATCCCAGGATATTTCCATTTGTGTGATGCCGTTTAGAGATACCCTTTTCTTATATAGAAGTACTGAACATTTTTTTTATTAATTGAATTACATACTCACTGGAGGTGACTTTGGTAAAATGACAATAATTTGAAGAAATGATAAGTACATATTTCTTATCTTTCTACACAATGCCCTGTGTTTTTTTAATACTTTGCGATAATACTCGACTATCAAAGTAAGATGATTACGTCTTTGAGTTTTTAACTACAAGTGAAACGAATATTATTCGAAAAGAAAAAATGGATGAAATATCGAAATTCCTTCAAAATCTGAAGACTTTAGCGAAACTACTTTGTTTGAAATCGTTATTCTGATTATTGGAATCCTTGGTGGTATGTTGCCCTCCCTATTCTCGAACCCCAAAATCATGATTTCATTCTTGCCTCATCGTGTCTTAGCACCTTACTCTCGGATCCAATGTCCACTTAACCCACAATGCGTGGAGTGGTCATTGGTTACTGATGGTCAACATCTCTGTCTGGTGTTGTACATTTTTATAGCTTGCTACCTTCTTGGGTCAAAGAGCAAACACCTGTTATTCTATGAAGGAATATATGAATAATGCTCCTGCCCTTTTACCTAAGGTACAAGAGACCAGATCCTTATCTTAAATGATTTCAATATTTTTCAATACTTGTATTATATGTACTTTTAATAGCTGCAGTACTTATATTGTTTTTTAATTACAGGACTAATTCTAGAGAATCTTATTCGTGATTTCTGAACATCTATTTCTATGGTGTTGAACTCTTTTTTTTTGTAAGGAAACTTACAAAAATTGAGAATCCAAGAAGAGTTTGAATACCGAAATTTTCGTGTATACTTCCCCGGCTCAGAAATCACAAATCTAACACCGGAGTCTTGGGTAAATTCAGAACTACTGGAGACCCTCAAAAGGGCATCCAGAGAGGACTGGCAGGTGACAAAGAAGGTGGTAGATTTGAAGAAAATTGAATGGGCCGTAAACTCTTTTCAACCCTTTAAGTCGCCGGGACCTGATGGCATATACCCAGTAATGCTTCAATAGGGACCAGAACTTCTTTTCAAAATATTATGTGTAATTCGCAGGGCAAGTTTCGCACTGGGATACATACCAAAAACTTGGAGACTGATCAGGGCCACCTTCATCCCGAAACCTGGGAAAATCGGACAGGACTCGGCGAAGGCCTTGAGACCAATCAGTCTCATGTCATTTGCGTTGAGAATGTTAGAAAAACTTCTTGACAGGCATATCAGGGGCGCACCACTGGCTATCAGACCATTACATCGAGACCAATATCCATACAGGTCAGGTAGTCAACAGAAATGGCTCAATGTCGGGTAACGGAAAAGTAGAATATACTTACAACAACATACAACAACAAACATACTCCTAGCTGCTTTCTTGAACATTGATCATCCAGGCGTAGAGGAGAAGAGGCAAGCTGTAGGTGGATAAACTTCATGCTTAGGGTAAGATTGGTATATACAACCATTATGGGGAAACAGTAAGTGGCACGGGTAGTAAGGGGCTGCCTTCAGGGAGGGGTTTGTCCCCTCTGTTGTGGAATCTTATAATGGACGAGCTACTATGTCTCCTGGACCACAATGGGTACAAAGCACTGGGTTATGCAGACGACTTAGTCATCGTAGTCCAGGGTAAATACAATAATGTAGCGAAGGGATGCATGCAGCAGGCCCTGAACATTATAAAAAGATGGACCGAGGAAGAAGGGCTTAACATAAGCCCTTCCAAATCGACCATAGTAGCATTCACCAACAGGACCAAAACGGAGGGTTTCGGACCTCTATAACTTCAACGTGAAGAAATACAAGTATCGGGGGAGGTCAAATATCTGGGAGTGATTCTAGATTCAAAATTCACCTGGAACCAACATTTGGGCAGGATGAAGAGGAAAGCGGTAGCACCGTTGCTGGTCAGACGCACCTATGGAAAAACATGGGGGCTAAAACCAGACATGGTGTATTGGCTATAAACAATGGTAGTTACACCCTTGTTAACATACGCATCTCTGGTCTGGTGGCCAAAGATGAAGCAGGCGACCGCTATTAACAAATTAGATAGGATGCAAAGAATTGCTTGTTTGGGAATAACGGGAGCAAAGAGAACTACCCCAACAGCTGCAATGGACACTCCTGAATCTACCTCCTTTACACTTTGTGATAATGGGGGAGGCTAGGATGGGCCAATTCAGACTAGAAAATTCACCGAGCTATAAAGGATCGGACAAACCAGAAATTTCGGGACATATGGAGGAGCACATATCAAATATGTGTACAGACCACATGACACCGAAGTACACCTTTAACACATACTTCTCGGCCAAAATCATAAGCCGTGAAGGGTGGACGACAATTAGTCATCCCGAACGGGATGGGAGCTGGAATATACCGAGCGGATAGAAATCTACACTATAGCTATCCGCTAGGTCTATACAGATCAGTCTTCCAGGCGGAAGTGTATGTAATCGTGCAATGTGCAAGGCTTATTAACTTGAGATCTCAATGAAATGGGCGGATCAATATTTTGACAGACAGTAAGGGCGCACTTGGAGCTCTGACATACCTGAAGGTGACATTGAGACTGGTCTGGGAATGCCTTGAAGAATTGAATGAACTTGCAAACAGAAACAAATTAACTTTGTACTGGGTGCCAAGACATTCATGAATCACAGGTGATGATAAAGCTGATGAATGTGCAAGACACGGACCATCAACACCATATATGGGTCCTGAACCAGCTCTAGGGGTACCAAAAGCATTTGTACAAAACCAGATTAGGACATGGACCAACAAGAAGCATACAGAGTATTGGGCAAAAGTACTTGGCAACAAACACGGTAAAACCTTCATTAGGGAACCGTCCCTACTTCAACACAGTAGGGATCGGCTCAGAATAATTACAGAGCTACTAACCGGACACTGTCCGTTTAGAGGACACTTGAACGAAATGGGGCTGTACAACGGAGACCTTAGCTGCAGATTATGCAACGAAGGTATAGAGACAGCTCTACACATTTCATGCGAATGTGAGGCACTGAATCACAGGAGGCAAGTAAAATATAGACGTACGAAATTACGTCCAGAAGAATATGCCGAACATCCAACACGGAACCTGTACAAACTAGTTCAGAGAACGAGACTGATGGAATGGGTGTCATGAAAAGATGGGAGAGAATAAACGCAATAAGCCCAGGAGGCTGCACTGTTTTCCGGAGATTTGGAAGAAATGGACAAGTCAGACTGCTCCCAAGTAACTATGTCGGCAGCCTTTCTGATCTCTTTGTTAGCCGACAAGCCACTTGTAACTAAGTATAGGATAAGTTTTTAGTTTCAAGAAAGTTATTAACTTTTTGATTGTTTGTGGAGTATTATTGTTGAAAAGACAGTATATTATGAGAGGGGTATTTTTTCATTGCTAAGTAGTCTTTTCGGGTGATGGGTGCTAGACACCCGTGACCCGGAGAGAGGGGAAATGGAGGAGTTGAAATTTCTTTGGCGGTGATTACGCTCAACAGCGGGAATACCTTTGAGGTCTTCGGGCCAGGCAAGGCTTGGACCACAACCACAGGTTGTATTGCCCTACTAGTCAAGGTCATATCTAACATTTTGTGAAAAATCATCTTGAACATGTTTGAGTTTTGTTGCACTATTGAGTGAGCATCTTCCTATTGAAAATAAGTGTAATGATAACTCATTGTATACCGATGATTCATCGAAATATTTGCATATAATGCTCACATCGCTTCAACTGTGATTTTGTAAAAAAATTCACTTCATAAAAAACCTTTCCCGAAATCATGAAACATTAAGATATTACCTTTTTGATTAGCAGGCCAGCTTAGGTCGGTTTCTAGTAATTTCTCTTTCAATGAAACGATTGTCATGATTCATCAATAGTTTAATATTTATTTAACACCAAATTTACATAATTTTCGCTTCAGAAACACTAGTCATAACACATTTATATTTCAAACTTTCAATTACTCTAGAAGAATATCTTATGTACAAAATCAGCCAAAAAATAAAAATTATAAAATCCATCCGTGATCTAACTTTTCTTACAAAGTTGTATTTCTAAAAAATATTGATTTTGGTTCGATACCAAACCATTTCTTTGTAGATGTTGATAAACAGATGAATTTATGAAACAATATAAAATATCACAAATAACTGTCATAAACAAAACAGTCTAACATAATTCTTGAGTATTTTAGCACATTCTTAAATAGTGTATATTAAAATACGTAGTTATGTATGCATACACATACAATTTTCCTAATAAACTACAATAAATACTTTGGACCACAAAATATATAACATTCAATAACTTAACAATTTCAGTACCACGGGTAGTACTAAGTCAACTGTTGACCATATTTTGATTACCATACTCATAGGGAACTAATTACGATTACCATACTCATAGGGAACTAATTACAAAATATTAAAGCATACAATATGAGCAATTCATTTGAATTATTTGAAAAGTTGACGAAACCTACTTTTATTTCAGTTTTATTTAATACAACCAGAATCCATTAACATTAAAAATGATTTTAGAAAATATTTTGTTACTTTTTATGGGCAGTTTTATTAAAAAATCTTTAGTTATGTGATTCAGAAACACTAATTGGTCTTAATCCAAACCCAAAAAAATCTATTGACATATATAGAAAAGACGAATACAATCAAGAAATTACTTGAGTAAAAGTTTTGATCGGATTTGACTGTTATTTTTTTAATTATCGATTTAAAACTCTGGTTTCTTATGGTGTTTGTGGAATACGCAATTTTCTGAGGTTCATCCTAATCCTAAAAATCAATTACTAAAAGAAAATACTCTGAAAGTGAAAGTCAACAAAGTTTATTTTGATATAAAGGTTTACTAACTATATATTGCACTATATAATCATATTCTGGAGTTTATTATTATATTGCCCAAAAAATTATCGAACGGTAAAGACAGAATCATAGATAATTTGGTTTCGCTTTCCAAATAGTGATCAGAAATTACAACGGCGTTTGTGATAATGAATGTTTCAGTAAAGAGTTTCCAAAATATCAGTGCGCTTCAGTTTGATGAAAACTAAACTGATCCAGAATAGAATTACAAAAAATATTATGTTTATACACTATTTTCAATACAATTAGATTAAGAGCAAAATTTTTTATCTATAAATATTTAGAATAAATCTTGTAGATTATAAGTTTATAAAATCATACAGGGGCGACACATATTTTTACAAATAATGTTCTAGTGAGACCGCTATTTTTAGACTACGATTTCACTATGAGAGCAGGGATGCATCAAGAGAAACTTAAAATATAACTTGTGACCTTTGAAAGTTTATATTCTTTGATTGGATAAATGTGCTATGATTGAGGTGAGAGCAGTTAACAAAATAGATGAGACATCACTTTTATCAACTGCTTGAAATCGTTACATTCATTAGTGAAAGCAATTACCCTACTGTCGGTGTGAACTTATTTCATACTTAGGGTAGGTATTCATAAATTTAAGAAAAGTTACTCTCATGCATAAATATACTCAGTTGAATAGTTTTATAAAAAAATAAACATTTCGAGATGAAACTCGAAACATTCATCTTTCCCAAAGTACCTACACCGTAGGTTCTGGTAAATGCCTGTCTGAAAACAACTACTTCCCGGTTAATACCACGCTGGATATTGAATTATATTCGTCATACATTTATGCTCTCGTTCATCCAGCAGCAGGACCATGCTGAAATTATTCGAATAGATCACCGTTTTCGAGGTATTACCTCTCATCAGTGCAGGAAAAATTCGACCCAAACAGCAGTGTGCCTGGGACTCGATTATTTTCAACGCGGCTCCACTGCATATGTGAAACCTTCGTCAAAGAGAAATTGTTTATTGTAAAAGCTCTAGCGACTAGTAATAGCAATATTTTTATAAACATTAAAACTTGTGCAACCCCTGAAGATTTCGTTTATATATACCTGTATTTTTGACATTGAGATAAGGCGATTAGTTATAAGACGAGATGCGAAGGCACATTGACTGCTGCATCTATTACCTACACATAGACATTAATTGAACATTTATAAGATAAATAGTCAGGTATATGTTATGTATACATAATGTTATAATTATGAAAAATGAGAAATAAAACTTTCTATGCCGTTACCACTTTTATTTGTTACTAAAGTTACTGCAGTTTCGTGCTATAAGGACATTTTCAGATAATTACAATAAACTGGAAATGAATCATAATGTAATCACTTATATATCTAATGTAGATCGGTAATAGTAGAGATACTTGACTTGAGTACCTGAAATTTGTTTACCTGTGACAATGTGGATACGCTAATTTGAAAACAGATTACATCCGCAATGCTTATGCTTATGAATTTCCAAGGAATCCAAATAATTGAGTTTCCAACCTTTGCTTGCAAGTTGCAAAATTTCCGTATTGTTTAGATTCGGGAACTTGTGGTTGCATTCCAAGGAATGGTTTGAAAACGTCGAATTTCATGTTCAGCATGCCGTTTCGAGAAATTTCGACCACACTGTCCCACATAAACACGATTACACTCCAGACACTTAAGCTTATAAACTCCAGCTTAAGTCTAATTTCTACTTAGTTTATTATTTGTTATGACTGGTTTCGGTTTATTAGACCCTTCTCAAGTAACCTATGTTTACCTATTATTACCTACATTAAATATATAAGGGATAACATGATTCATTTCCAGTTTATTGTAATTGCTTGAAAATGTCCTTATACGACGTAACTGCAGTAACATTAGTTACAAATAAAAGTGGTAACAAAACAAAGTTTCAGTTCTCGTTTTTCATGATGATTCCTTACCACGTAGTAACGGCTACATCCACATCAATTAATGTTATATTCCATGCACCTACATCGTTATTACGAATAACAAATTTACTTATAAATATATGGAAGTGTCTTTTTGATCAAACTCCAGAAAAGAGGAAGAAATAAAAAAACTGTGAAAGGGAGTGAGTACTGTTAAGCTGCAATCCAAATGATACGCAACAAACATATACATATTACCTTTACCTATCTGTCTGTCTGTCAATTGAATATTTCAAAATAAGAAGAATAGTCACTTATTGTTTCACTGAAATAATATGAATTATAGTAGTAGTATTTTCTCAATCTCTCCATAAAATATACTGCAAAAAATTAATCGGGAAGGCAGCGTTTGGACGTTTTTTCACACAAATACACCTTCAATTTGGTGTTATTCTGGAAAGTGAAAGTTTGAGTATGTGACATGTTGTATCTTTTGAACCAATTGAATTTTTCTATTACACACTAATGGCGGTAACTGCTGTATTTGTGTCATTTGTGGGTCCACCATTTTTGTTGTAAAAAATACTGATTCAAGTTACTCTCTATTATAAAACTGCAAGATGCAATAGCATTATACAATAGCTTCCTCAGGCGTGTTAATAATTTCTTCCTAATTAGTGCTTCATATAAATTAACAACTTGAATCATATGACCTTCTACCTACTTAATGGCTAAGAATTTTATCTGAGTTTATGTATCATCTAATTATCCATCATCCATTATTCCACATCAGGAAAGATATTTGATAATGCCTCTCTTTTTTGCCTCGATAGATTTGAAAAATATGAAAATTTATTGAATGACCAATTAGAATTGTATACTTCCCTTTATTATGTGTATATTGGTAATTGGTTCATACGTTAACTCGAATAATTTTCATTCATTACATGTCCATTCAAATGAGTTTGTAATTTTTTTCTTTCAAATGTTCAAATTTTCAATTATACCTAAAATAATTAATCATTAAGTAGGTTAAAATCTGTTTTTCCATTAACCAGCTGTCGACCCCCTATAAATGACAACTCTCAGAAGTCGACATGAAACAAACCTTGTTTTTGTTTCATGTCGTTTCGTGTTGGTGTTGCCTCGAGAATTTTGTTGTTGCAATGTTTTTTATTTTATTTTCTTAAAAATGTATCTAATATGTCTGATGGTTTTAAAAATAGCAATATTAACACGAAGAAACTACTTTTGGAGCCCCGAAGAAGAATTTAATTAAATTCGAAACGTCGGCAAGAAAACAATTGTTTTTTTCGAAAAAAATTATTCTGTTACCCAATCAGCCTTTCCTCACAAAGAATTACCATTGTCTTACCTTTCAACGTACGATTCCCAGCATGGTAGAAGGTGAAGGTGATATGATTAAAATTTGGAATTCATATGAAGCACTAATTTTCATAAAGTATTGAGTAATTCCATCACATATAAAAATAATCTCTGTGTCTGACTGACCGTCAATTTTTAGAGTTATTTTATCTTTCATTTTTTACCGCCAATATTTTCAGTCCTATTAATGAAATCAGAAGAAACAAGGTTGAAAATATAATTAAGAACAAAAACTTAAGGCTGGTTTATACACCAAACTTTTAGTTTGAGAAAGTTGTCACAATGTAGTGTTCATACACCACACTTTTATTCTTGAAGTAAAAATATAAGATGAAGTAAAAGTAAAAGTTTGCTGTATAAATCATTCATATCACAAAAATATAAAAAAATCAGTTTGTGTCACAGAAAAATCCTTACAGTTTTTTAATTGTATGAAATTAATGGATACTAAATTACATGGTCAGACTATGAAGATTTCAAATATAATATCGTTACATATCAAAACAGTTATTGCTGTTCCCAGCAAACCAAAATAAACGAGAACTTAAATCCGAAATTGTCAACTGAAAATATATAACCACAAAATGTTTTATTACAATAATGTTTCATCGAACTGCCTCGTAACAAGTGGATATTACTGAGCAATCGCCATTTACTTAATCAAAATTCACCAGTTAAAACCTGAAATGGATCAAACAAAACCCTTCAGTCATTGGCAATTTACTCACTTATTTTTGAGACTTTTTCAGGATACCTACTCTAGAAATTTGGCTTGGAGATGCGGTGGTTAAAAGAGATCAAAAAATTTTGCAGTATAGATTACCGAGCTTAATATATCTGCTCGAAATTTCTAAAGAACGCGCGGGTTTTTATTCTTCTGAAGAAATTTTAATTATAGAGTTCTAAACAGCGACATATCTTGCATATTCTTGTAATGAACCTATAAGTGGCAAATTGCTCACTTCAAAAGATGAAAAATCCATACTCGAACTTGTTAACCACTTTCAAACAAATCCATACTCCAACTTGTTAACCACTTTCAAACTATGAATATGAAACAGAAAGGAGTTCCAAGGTGAAAGAATAAAAATAATTTACATTAAGATGAGCGTATGAAAGGCAGAACCTAATAAGAATTATTGAATAGTAATAATTGGCATGCGTAAGTGGATCTCTTTCGAGGCTAGCTGTTGTATCGTTTAGGTTTGTGGAGCAACTAAAAAACGTGAAAATTATTGAAGTGCTATCAGTACAGTTCAGTGAGAACTTTGATAAAAAAGTCAATATATTTCTACATTTTATTTTGTTTGTGATATTAGACATATTTATGCCTTCACTCTATGAAGGCATCAATACTTGAAATTCACAGGTGAACTTTTCTCTAGTTCCAGCAGATGATTGGCATAATTGAATTTCATTAAAGTATATGAATTATGTATCCAATGTAATATATCAAATAAGTAATTGTTTCGGAAATTTTATTTGGATATTAGCAAAAGGACTGGAGGATGCATATAGTTGATTCTCAAATAAGTTTATTCTGCATATAGCGTTGAAAAGTTTTTTGTCGTTAACCAATATCTTGTTTTGAATATTGATTTTTGTAAGTGTTCGAGTATAGCTGATCAAAAATTCATTGGATACGAAATTGTTGTTAATTTCAGTGACAAATTAAGAACAGGTGAATACTTGTGTACTCGTATATTATTACTTTTATTCATTTCCTTATTTAATCTTGAAAGAGTTTCGATGACAGACCTTTGTCCGCATTAATACAAGTACACCCCACCCTGAGTAGACAAGCTAACACAGAATGATGAGGATTTCTGCCGTTTTGAGACAAACTGGCATGATCGTAGGAAAAACATCATTCCTAAAGGGTTCCTATAGTCAGAAGAATTATTCCAACAGAGTTATGACGAGTCTACCGAAATGAAAGAGTGGATCTGATGTTTCATCCCGTACGTTCATACGTTCTTATTCTCATTCGGAGCCGAACACTTCTGTTACTTCGATGGTCGAGGAGGTAGGCTTAGGCGTAAGGCAACGCTGGTTTTTCGTTAATAATCAGGTAATGAAGACCATTGAGGCAGCGTTATAACGATCTATCCAGGCTGAGACAACACAACCTCAATGTGCAGATAGCAAATGCAAAATGTTTTGAGCGCCTCGCGACAATCATCACCTAAATTTTTCGGTCTCCGATTTCAGTGCTTTTGACAAAAAATAAAGCTCGGAAGTTTTGATAATCCAAGGTTTTCAATGTTGCATATGCTATGTGGAGCTATGGAGACCAAAATGCCCAATTTCCCAAATCACCATAAGAAAATAGCATGTCTATTTGTCGCTAGATTTACTGAAAATCGCTAGATTTCTCTTAATTTGGTCACTATATTCACTGGGAAGTTACTAAATTCCAGATTTTTCACTAAATTGTCACTAGATGAATAGTCACTGGCCACCACCATATCATTGACAAGTTGAATATCTCTCGTCAACTTATATACATCCTGTTCAAGCATATCTATTCTCATCACCAGAACTCTGAATATGAATAGGAGTAAATAAACGAGACAATTTAGAAACATCAAAAAACGTACAGATAACATTAAAGCGCCAAGGTAAAGTCAAAAACGTCCAGAGAATTTCGAAAACATCCGGAAAACGTCAAAAAGCCTCCAAGAAACGTCGAAAGCGCCCTGGAAACGTCTAAAGCGTCTAAGAAACGCCTAAACAACTTCAAGAGTTTCAAGAAAACGCGAAAAAGCGTTTTCCTGGATGCTTGTGCGGTTTAACTGCTTCTTGTACCTCTTCGTTAGCAGGCTGACGGGGGGCTATATAGTTTCGCTCGCAAATATTAGATGAAAAGTTCGTTAGTTATTTTCTAGAAAATATGTTATGCTCACGCTATGCATTCTCTTCGCGTTGTCTTTCTACTGTTATAACTATGCAGTTATCTATTTTAGTAAATAGTCCTTTATATGCCCCCTCAAAAAATCAAGGGTAGTGCGGATGTCATCGGTGAGCAAACCATCGGTTTATTATCATCCTCTCAAATTTGAAAACAGTTTGCCGGTTAGGCTCTTTATCTGCGACCACGCCAGTATCAACTACTCTACCTATTCTATAACACCTAATTTTTTTATTTATTTAATCGAAACATATATAAAAATAGTTTCAAATCAAAATTGATATTACTATCTATGACTCGTATACACACTTGAAAGCTATATATACAGATTGGTTAAACTGGTTTTAACCAATGCCTTATTCAGTTTCGTATTTAATCTTGAACTCCAATTCACAAAGTTTTTAGGCAACTAATTATGAAAGAAACAAGACCATATGACAACATAAAAAATTATTTAAAAGAGATATTACCGAGAATATTTTGAAAAATATACATATTTGTTTTAGTAGATTTTCTTCAAAAAATCCATACTTCATTTCTTCAACCTTTTGAAAAGCAAAATAATCTCCAAAAAAGTCAGTAAGTTGTAATTAAAGTTATGATAATAGCCGTGCTCTACATGCACAAATATTCAATGCACCTGTACAGTCATAAGAAGCTATGAAACTTCGTGTTATTATTATCGTACTAAATACGGATTGAGGGTCTTAATGATACCGTTCTTGCATTAACTCATTTTTAGCTTATCTTATTTCGATGTTCATCTCAATACTTCAACTTCGAAAGAATATTTATTCATCATTTTAGTTCAGTGAAATTTACCAAAAAATAACATACAACATACAAATACAGGATATTATCTTCCGTTTCTTCGACTGTGGTAGAAGGTCTTCTTGGCTTTGGAAGAGAGAGAAGGAAATCAATCGGAACCTTATAGCTTTTAAATTTGTGTAAATTTCTTGGCAACCGTTTATTATAGAGTTCAAGATGTTATATGAATACATTTTCTGTCTTCTTCATTAAAATGTAACAGCACAATCATTTCCTAAAAACTCTGCAGGTATGTCCTTCCTCAAAATATTTTTTTGGCAGACTTGATAACAAACTGATTGTCATAAGGTTTGTGATATTCGGATATTCACAAAAGGAGTGGAATAGGAATGATCATTCATTATCTCCAACTCCTCAGTAGTTGTGACAGATAATTTTCGAGTGAAGTGAATTCCTGATAAGTCCATGAACAACAATTATTTCTCTTGACAGTGAATCTGAATGAAAAACTATGTCATGTGTGCTCTGGAGATGCAGAAGCTCAAAGTTCAAGAAGCACTGGAGGTGAAGGTAATGATTGCCCTATTGATAATAATAATTGTTCTCGCTTCACTTGACTGAAGAGTTTTGTGCCAAATGAAGAAATCTGTTCAAATAAAAATCGCATCAATCAACATTCAGGCAAAGCAATTGAAATGGGGATTATAAAACATATGCCCTCTAATATGTTTATGCCTTCATATTGGGTTTCTGTGACCTCAATATATAGGAAAATTGAAACGATTTCATTCAAGAAAAACGTACTGAAGTGAAGAAAGGAAGGTACAGCTTGTCAAATCTAGGAAGATACCCGAGAGGGAACGCGTAGGTTGTGAGAATTCTCAGGTCTCTTCCTAGATTTGACAAGCTGTACTCATGGATTACGCGGATGACCTTGCTGATCGATTTTTTCTGTCTATATATGATTCCATGGATTACTATGGACGATTCATGGATGTTCTTCGCCACGAAATGGATATATTGGCAGTGCGAATCAACTAATCAGTTCAAGAAGATTTCGAGTATCCACTCTGCTTCCATCAGAATTAGCTTCAAAAGTACCCACCAAGAGTTTTATCATTACCAAAAGATACAGTTCAAAATAGGACCCTATGAAGTGAGGCTGATAAGGTCTAAGGGCATCTATTTTCCATTGCAGTGCGTGAACGCTGTTATTGAGGGCCTGGGGAAAAACAAAGCCCCAGGCGTGGATGGGATTGAGGCAATTTTACTGCGGAATCTGCCGCGAAATAGTGTTATGCAACTAGTACATATAGTTAACGCTCTAATTAAGCACCAGCATCTAGATTGTCTGAAACATGCGGAGGTAGTGCCCATACATAAGTCTGGAAAACGTGTAAAACCCTTATTGATAGCTATCGCCCGATCTTGCTGCTCAGTGCGGTGGCGAAGGTCATTGATAAGATTCTCTTAAGTAGACTTCTTCGCTTGAAAGACAGGATGAAGCTCATTCCCAAAGAGCAATTCGGGTTCCGACGAGGTCGGGATACGACTTCTTAACTAATTCGAGTTGCTCACGGGGTGAAGGAATCGTTCAACCGGGGGAAGAATACGGTTATGGTCCTGCTGGATGTCCAAAAAGCTTTCGATAAGGTTTGGATAGAAGGCAAGTATGCCCTTATATGTGATTAGGATTCTCGAATCCTACCTTAGCAATCGAACTTTCCGTGTGAGAGTGGACCAAATCACATCTACGAATTATCCAATTAAAACAGATGTTCCGCAGGAGTCCTGCCTGTCACCGCACTTGTACTCTTTGTACACGCACGACTTTCTGATGACGAATGTGGGTATATACGCAGATGATACTGCGATATACGCGCAATCGTACTCGAGTGAGGTGGCGAAGCAGCAGCTTCAGATCCACTTCGACAGGTTGGTCGTGCCTGAATTCGAGCGTAACAAAATCGAGATTAACCCTAATAAAACGGAACTCGTCAACTTTTCGAAAAAATTTACTAACGTGAAGATCTTCGGGAAGTTGCGAGTCAAAGGTAACTGCATTGACGAGCAGAGGAGTGCGCGATATCTGGGAGTAATCCTGGATAGGCGCCTGAATTTTCAGGAACATTTGAGCTTGGCCATCCAACGAGCGGGCGCGGCGGTAAAACGCACGTATCCGCTCATTGCACGGAACTCAAAGCTTAGTGTTGACAACAAGCTATTAATTTACAAACAAATAATTAGACCAGCTATGTTGTACGCTTGTCCTGTATTCTGTAGCCTTAAGAGAACTCCTCTTCAGAGACTCGAAAGGATGCA
>WOGR01002635.1:0-17088 GCA_015342045.1 Leptinotarsa lineolata | reverse complement strand
CAAATACAAAATAACAACAGCTTTTGAAAGGAAATAATAAAATTTAGCCAAGATTCTGTTCAATGCAAAACCCAGACGAGATAGAATGAAAAACTCAGGTATATATAGAATAGAATGTGGTGAATGCCCTGCAGCTTCTGTGGGCGGATCTTTTTCTAAAGCATTCAGGACATCAGCTTGTTCTAATACTAGCTTGAAACGAAACTCCCAGTTTGAGAAACCTGTACCATCAAAAGTTTTTAGTTTATAACTGGGTTGTTCAATGCGGTGGCTGTGTTTTCCCTGAAACTTTCACACACAACAATGGTCGGTACCAATATCAATTAAAAAACTTTTTCCAATTTGCTCCCGTTCTCACCTGATCAGATCAGAATATTTCTGGCCCTATGGGATAATGCAAAGTTGAATATAATAACTGATCAGGATTTCGGGATTGTGAAATAAACTTTATTTATATTGTCACACCAAAACAAACAATAACGTAATCATTTCTAATGTCTGAATGACCACTACTCGACCAGGAATGAGCTTCCAAACATTACATCTTGTGCTGCCATCTATATTGAACAGAATGAAGTATTACAATACAAACGGTAAATATATGCAACTAGCAAAGCATATGAAAGTGAGGGTCGTTGTATAAGTAGAGAATTTCAAACATTAACATAATTTGAGCTTCACCATTTCACCAAGTAATGAAATTTGTGGCCTGTTCAACTGTCTAGTTTAAAATCATGTTTTAAGTTCCTGAGAAGCTTCTTTTGATTTTCTAGTAATGTAATTGTGCCAAGTCATATTGCTACCCAATTCGACATTATTATTCGATGATGCGGGCAGTGTCGTGTCCCCTAGCAATGGTATGTATGATTCTGGCGCATTCACCGTCTTCACCATGTTATATAAAATTAATGAGTATAATCATCTTCCTTTTGATACTTCGATAACTGATAAATCTCGTTCTGTATAACTAATATTGAAGACTCGAACCAGGGCTCCTATTTATCCCTAATTGTTTATTTTTAACAATGATCCAGTATCATTGGATAATGAATTCGATCAATCACATGGTAGTGCCCGCCATATACAGCTTCAAATGTCTATCGAAAATGATGACATTTCGCAACCCCCCACTATATTAGGGTACAAAGTTGAGTTTCTCTATAATTTTTTTTTATTCCTTTTCCCATTTAGAATCTTCTGTCAAATAAATTGTTTTTTTTTCAAGGAATTGACTGAGCTGCATCATGAAAATGTTGTGGCCCTATTGGATTGCAAGGAGTCTTCAAATAATGTTTATTTAGTAATGGAGGTGAGTATACAAATTTATTTTTATACTACGGTGATTCGAAAGTTCAAATATTTTTTAAAGTAAGCATATCTGATTTAACACTCCAATTATGTATAAATACGACTTATATTTTTAAGATGTATCCTTGACAGCTTCCATCATTGTTCACAATAAAAAAGGCGTGATTTCATTTTCTTAATAATTGAATGATTTTAATTATAATCAGTATACATTGTTTATGAGCCGATTTATACATCCTAGTTCTCCTCTCAGTCTTAATTTAAAAAGTTCAATCACTCAAATATAACACATTTAAATTCCTTTAGTCTTTGTCCTCAAATTGTGACCTTGAAATTTTCGGAATTTCTAATTTTAGGTCTATGTTTAAGACATTAGGAAATGTTCATAATGTGCATGTCTACAAACAGGTACTTCTCATTTTTCAACTGATATTATCAAATGGCCTTCAACTGAAAATACTGGTTGATGGGTTAATTGAATTCACTTGGTTAGTGACCTTGATAGATGATCTAGTAGAAGAAGCAACATCTGTGAAATTGTATGCAAATCACACAATTACGTGCTGATTGTAACACTATATGTCACATGTTACTAGTATTAATTTTCAGGATTAAAATTATACTATATAAATTGACTTAAAATTCTCAAGAAAAAGGCAGATGTTTATTAATTGCTTTTATACATTATAACAGTTTGTAGGTTGGGCGGTATGTGGGGGGCCTTGCTTCAGGGGCACAGACAAATTTAACGTTAACGAAGAAAATATGTATGTGGTTTAGAATCAATCATTGTAAAATTAATCTAAAATAGGGTTTATTTATAGATGAATATTTGATGTTTTTACTGAAGGAGTCAATATTCTGATTGATTTCTACAACATTCTGTAGAAAAGGACACATGGTTATGAAATAAGAGGCTTCAATTAGGGCAAAGGAGAATGTTCATAAGGAAATCAAATGCATTGCTGTATTTTTTTGGAATGTTGTGATCTAGATTTTTGGAATATCACATTACCTGCTATTTTCATGTGGCAAAAAAACCGACAAGTATAAATATGTACAACACATATAAAAATGGTTATTGAACTTATATTTTTCAAGATAACACATCCTCAAAACTTGAAAACAACAAATCTGAAGCTACTAATTTATCAGTCTTTAAAAAACTAGTTCAACTGATTTTGTTTGAATCAGTTTTCAAAGACTGAAATTGTCATGATTTAAACGGATTCAGTTTCAATCATTAACTTTAAATTTCTCATTAAAAAAATGCAAGAGAGTGAATTTTCTGTTTTGGGGCTAACTAAAATAAAGGTAACTTCAGCTAAAATGATGAGTTTTCTCTCCATCCCATAGATGGCGTCTTTGTAAGGGGAGATGTCATCGCCCTTGTTCAATAAAGTGTTACTTGAATAATATATTTATATGGAGAATAATAATTTTACACATTACCATCAGTTTGGATTTAAAAAAGGTTGAAGTAAATACTTGAGTAAAATCTATTAACAAATATTAGCTAACCACATACTTGAAGTTTTTGAGGATGAACAATAATGTTTATCTATATTTACTGATCTGCCTAAGAATTTTGATTATGCTGGGCAGATTCTGTTTTACCACGAAGTTCTAGCAGGAATTTTCTATCCAAAGGAGTGTGTCACGGGAATCCATAATGCGTCCTATCATTTTTTTAAATTACGACAATAACTTACCTTCAGATATGCATTCGACTTATTAACTCTTTTATATATGGCTTACAAGTCCACAAAATACTTCCACTATCTTTTATTTATTCTAAAATAATTTTATAATTTTTTAACAGGTCTACAGAACTAATGAAATTCAATCAGTTATATTACGAAACTTCATAATTTTAACAAGTACATGAACATAATATGATTTTGCTGAAATATCTTACAAAAATTCTTATAGCTAACCTTTTTATTCAATTCACATCTCTATTCTAAATATTCATTTGAATCTTAATTATATAATGACCCAGTTGAAAAGTCCTGAATAAAAAAATAAAAAGTAGTCTAATAAACACTTCTCAACTATTAGAATTCTTGCTAACAAGATTTTTACCTTGTCAACGGTACTCACTGGTAATCATTGTTTGTTCAGGTCGTTATTGAGCAGTTTGATACTAAATTTTTTTGTTTACTTGTGATTTGTTAGATTCAATAGTTTATGCAGTGACATTTTCTTCTTTCTCATTTTCAATTTCGACTTTTGTACTTTCTTCTGGAACCTTCATTAGTGGTTTCATTTCCGTCCCTTCTTCTACATCGCTCTTGACAACTCCATTCCGTGAAGATGCATTGCTGGTACGCTTCTTTTTCTTGATGTAGTGGTAAGAAAAAGCTGCTACGCCAACCGCAAGTACAGCAACGAACAGAGTTACGAGAATTTTGTTGTCGTTCCTACCTTTATTCTGTTCGCTCGATTCTCCAATTCCTCCAATTGATGCCGTTTCTAAAAAAAAGTAGTAGGTATTGATGAAATTTATTCATAATATTCAACAGTAAATTTTTATCAACGAAATTTAATTTTGAGTGGAATCATGTTTCAGATAAGACAAGAGTAGTATTTTTTTCTACTCCTAGAAAAGGAGTTGAGGCATATTTTGCATGTTGAAGTTTGTCTCAAATCCCAAGTGCCACAAACGGTCTAATACTTTGAATAAGAAGCCATTCTTCCTATCACTCAAATATTTATCATTTTGTTATTATCTAAATTACTCAACAGCTTGCTTGTCACATTATACTCTTACTTTTTGAAATGAAAGTCGAAGGAAAAAGTTGTAATACATTTGAAAATATACTTCAGTAGATTTCTACAAGTTGCTAATTAAAAATACTACTTTAAATGGTGACCTTGAGTGCTGGAACACCACAAGTTATCTTACTAAAAGACCCTCTTCCTTTAATTATCAAAAGTAATTGATTGGAACTATGATATTATATTAATAACTTTCAACGAACTTTTCATCATATAAAAAACAGCAAACTTCAAACCTTACCGTGTTTGTTTTGTGCTATGATAATTTTTGATTAATGTTATTTAATTTTAATTGTATATTGTCATTAACATTCAAAGGATACTTATTCTGTTGTTCGCACCTGATTACAATAATGCCTACCTCTCAAACATGGTACCATATAATTACACTAACAGAATTAAAAGAACTGATAAAGTGTCTTAGCACCTAAGAATAGAAAAAAATAGCTGAAAATGATCCACTATATAGGCGAGTATAAATATTTTGAATCATTTTTCAATATAAACTGAAAATTATAAGTATCGAAACAACCAATTCTTCACAAATGAAGGAGATGTAGGTTATAATAATTCACTGAAACTAAGTTCCAATGTGACTCCAGCTTAAGGTAGCGTGATTATCAGGTTATCTTCATTAAAATAGTATTTAGTAACGAGTCATATTTGGGATATTCGTCCGGTTGTCAGAGACCCAAAAATAAGCCACTGGAAGTGTAAAAAAATTAAATGATGCTTACTTATATTTTCGTTTGTCTTCAATTTGTTCAATTTATCTTCTGTTTCACTCAAATCACTGTCAATGTTATAAATTGCGACACCACTTTGTTCTTCTTTGATTTCTTCTTGAGATAGTCTTCTTCCATTAATGTCCAATTTTTTTTCATTCTCAGTGTGTTCATTTTCAACTAACCCAGAATCTTTGTCGCTGCTTTCTGGTTTTTCTTCTTCTTTGGCTTTGGCCTCTGTTGCTTCTGGTGCTGATTTCGACTTGTCATCTGGTGTTGCAGCTTTCAAGACTGATTCTGTTATTGCCGATACTATCGGTGCCATTTTGACAGTTGCAACAGGAGATTCAAGGTCTACGGTATTAGTTTTTGCCGGGTTAGGGTCTATTAGAGTTACTGCACTTGATACAGCAAGTGATGCTTCTGTTAGACCTTTGTTTACAGTAGTTGTGTCTACATTTATTGGGGCTGTATCAACTGATACTGCCTTTAACGGAGCTATCGGCTCGGCTTCTGCTTGAGGTACTGCTTGCACTGGAGGTACTGCTTCTACCGGAGGGACTGCCTCTACCGGAACTTTTACTGGTATTGCTTTTAGTGGGGTTGGTTCAGCTGCAGATACAGAGTTTCGAGGTATTGATTCTATTGGAATGGTAGTTAATTTTTCTGGTACTGAGTTTGCAGATTCTGAATGCACAGGTTCTGATTCTTCTTTTGCTAGTTGTACTTGCGAAGATACAACGGGTACTGACTGTTCAAATTCCTTATTTTCTTCGATATGATGGTCCACAGGAGCATCTATAACATAAGATTGATTACGAAAAACAAAACTGTAGTGGAATTTCACTTGAGAATGTGAAGTGAGACTTGTAAAGTTTTCATAAGGGAGAATTGGAATGTGCTTAAAAGAGGATTATTGATTCAAAGAATATTTTCTGAAAGTATGAGTATTAGATAACAATGAGTTGGCTAAAATGAGGAAGATAATAAAATTAAACTAAATGTTATCCTATGACATAAATTTCATTCATAGTGACTACAAAATTATTTCAAGTTTTATCAGTGTGAACTTTGATGTTTCAAGTGCGAGATGTATAAAATCAATCATTGAGTGTATTATATTTTAATGAAAATGAAATTTTGATGCTATCGCGATTTTATACTGATTCTATTTTTTTCTGTAAATTGAAAAATATTTGTAGGAAATGAATAAAGTTTTAAACACCCCAGTTGTGTTGAATCAATCTTAGGTAGAGTGCCCATTTTATTGATTTGTGCTCAAATTATTGAGTTGTTAAATACTAATAAAGTGTTTGAATCCCTAATAAAAAACGTGAAATCACTAAATTTAGAGATTTTCAAAAAGAGTTTGATGTGGTTGACCATGAGATATTCCACAAAAAGTTTGAAAAACTCTGAATTGAGATAAAAGTGTCGAGTGATTTGCTGCATATATTCACTGTATGTTATGATAAACAGTGAGAGCAATAATAAGTTATTAGAAGAAAAAATTCAGAACTCAAAGTATAAAACATCAAGGGAAACAATTTATAAAGAAACAATCATATTACCACTGCAAATATCATGAAAGATAAATATTGAAATTCTATACCAGCAACTTTTGCTGATTAGGAAGTAGTTATAAATTAAAAAAAGAACATAGGACTTGAGAATAGATGATAGGAAGGATATGACTGTAAATTGTAAAATTGTAACCATATATTTTTACATAAAAAATAAAATGATTACTGAAATCAAGCCCGTCTATTTTAAGGGAAAGTATATTTGATTTTTCACTGTCCTGATTTAAAAATGTCCAACTAAGAAATGAAAAATTGACATTTCGAAGGTATAATGAATATAAATCAATTAGGGCAACTTGTAATAGCTTTTGATTTATGGTTTATATCTGTAGGCTTATCAGTTATGAAATAACATGGGAATTGGGACAATAAACGCAATGGAATGGTGAGCCTAAATTGAAAGTAATTTTGGAAAATATTTGTTGATTCTCTATTCTGTTCCACTCGAATCAAAATGATATATTAAATTTCAAATGAACAAAAATTGAGGTATTCTTACCGTCTCCTGAACCTTCCTCTAAAACGTCAGATACGTCTCGTTTCTTGATTTCAGATTTATAAACTTTGGGCGTTATTTTAATATTTTCGCAGTTTATTGGTTTATCCCCTAAGATAAAATCATTTTTTTCGCATAACTTTTTGATGATAGCATCCCAGTCCGGGTTTTGCTCTTGAATTTTTTCTTGTCGCCAGATGTTCTGAAATGATTGATGAATTAATGGTTAGAACAATGCTAAGTTTTTTTGTAAAGATTTGAAAAGCATTGTTACATCAAGAAACATTGGGAATCATTAAATATTGTTTCTATGTCTATTGTAATCTAGCTATCACAATTAACGTTATGTGATCTGATTATATCTAGTAATAAAACGTATTTAACATACTTGTGACTGTTTCAGCTAAGGCATAAATGTCATAATTAAGAGACAGTCACAACATTGAATTCTGCATCACAGTGACGTTAAATTGGTGTGTTTCGTATTTGGCATCATAAAACAAAATTAAATCTTGATTTCACTACTCAGGTAATGACCTGTCAATTTTATTGAGAATAATTTGTGTACATGACATTCAGCATAAATAGCATTTGATAATTGAAAAAATGTCTCTTGAGATACCTTGCATAAACCAAAATAATATTAATGGAATCACATTACAATGAAATTGAAGGTACTGAATATTTTCAGTGGCTCTCGTTCTTTGTCAAGGAGTCAAGCGTTTTTAAATATCTCTCGAGGTTTTTGAATATGGAATGTCTATTCATTTCTCAGAATGGAGATAAATAAAACAATTTTTCATTAATGAGATATAAGGCAGTAAGCCTGTTATTACATAAGGTATAGTCCGATTAACCGATATTGTGCACACTTAAAGGGTGTCGGCTTTCTCAAACGCCAAAGAAAATAATACATAAAAATGAATCGCCTGCCAGCTAGTCCACGTGGACTTTAGAATTAGCGGTTCGTATTGGATATTTGTTGCTAACTGAGTTTTATGATTGGTTGAAGAGTTGTAAAATCAAATTTGAAACTATGTTACGGTGACGGGGTAAGGTTATTGTCCTTCCCCTCATCAATTTCGGGAACTGATCGCGATTTGAGTGTTGGAATTCGATATTGTCACAGTTATTATTACTTAAAATTTTTGTTATCTGTTCAAAATGTGGCGTTCTTGGACAAGTACTAATAGTAATAACGAGTGTGATAACAACGCAGGCTTTTTCCAGTGTAGAGATTCCAATAGCGTTGGTGAACAATGCGAAAAAGAGTGAATAAGATTCGTATGCATTGAATATTGAAACACAGAGAGTATGTTTCAATGTATATAAAAATCTACATCTCAAGTTTCGTTTCAAAAGAAACAAACTATTATAAGCAACATCAGATTTGACCGAAATTCCTTGCTCAACTGTACGTAAAATAGTTAAAAACAAACCTTATGAACGCAAGACGCTATGTGATACAGGATTACCAAAACCTTCAGATGTTCATCTAATGTAATCATTGAAAAAAACAATATGCAACTGTTACAAAAGCAATGAAATTCGTTCAAGTGAAATCATAAGGAAGAAATTGAATACTTCCGGTCATACCGTGAGCTGCTGTGACAAAACTCTTCATAATTGGATAAAGAAACTAGGATTTAGATTTATAAAAATAAACAAACGTCACTCAGTTATGGAAAGCAGACGAATATTGGAAATGCGTAACAAATACTTAGAACAAATAACTAAATATAGACAAGAACAACGGCAGATTTTCTATTTGGACGAAACTTGGTATGACACGACACAGTAACGAAAGGGTGGACTGATGGTTCGAGAATGTGTACACCTAACATGCCTGCAAACAAGGGATTGCGACTAATCATTGTGCATTGCGGAGGAAGTAAGGGATGGTTTTCGAATTCTTTTAAATTATGAATAATTGAATAACGAAGTCAGTTAGCTCCCTTACTATATTATTAAAGGGGAGCTGTTGGAAGATAGGTTGCACTATATCGTTTACTTGAACTATACATATTTTCCTCACACAGTTTATAAATATCTCAATTTTTTTCACATTGATGTTGCCATTCGATATTTTCATTCGAATATTCGCACAATCCATTTTGTGAATAATGAAAATAATGGAGACACTTTGTCGAAATATATACTTACATTTTGCGCTTCCCAGACGGAATCATAATTTCGTGGATCGTCCTGTGAACACAGTTCGTTAAAATTTTCAGAAAGAAAAAAACGACAAATTTAAATTCATATTCAACCAAAAACTTAATTGTGAATTGAAGAAACACTTTGTGATATTTTTACTAAACAGTTTTACAAAAACGCAAATCGTGTTGCGTTTTTGTAAAACTGTTTGGTAAAAATCTCACAATAAACTGTTTCTTGAAATCGGTTTTTCATCAAGTATATTGGCCAGTACCTTCACATATTGATTGCGAATGTAGCATTTTTTTAATTCTGAAAAGATAATACATTTCAGGGGAGTATTTTTAGATTAGTTATAATCAATTTGAGAGATAGGTATACTAAATTGCTTTAATAAGATGAATGAAATCACTTTTTTTGTCTAATTTCCACTAGGTTTATTTATTCTTACGACCGGTTTCGGGGTTTAGCCCATTGTCAAGTAAAACTAACTTAGTAACTTTTTGGAGTGTGCACACGAATTATATGGAATTACAGGTAGTCTGGGAGATTAGCTACTGATTGAATAGGGGTACCAACTATGAAAGTATAGAGATTATCGGGGTTGCCAAATTCATAAATTCAAGAGTGGATACCTACATAGGTCGAGTTGCTCGTTTAGGAGTATATATTTTGGGTTTTTTATTGATTTATTAATTTCCATGGCTTCCAACAAATTTATTTTCTTCCCTTTATTACATGTGTGTAGAGAATTTTGAGATTATCTTTACTTATTTTGTGTTTTATTCCTTGAAGATGTTCATACATTTTAGATTTTTTGTTCAAACAGACGTGTTCACGAAGCCTTACGTCAAAATTTCCACCGGTTTGGCCTGTATAAACTGCAGAGCATTCACTACATTCTATTCTATATATACCTGAATTTTTCATTCTATCTCGTCTGGGTTTTGCATTGAATGTTATTTTGTATTTGGAGAAGTAGTTTTGGATGTTTTCTGAAAGTTTACCCGAGTAATTGATGCTACTACATTTACATGTATTGTGTTCTCTGATATTCGGGTATATTTCACTTATAAGTATTCTATTAGTTTTATCTGATATTATCTTTTCTATTAGATAAACTGGTACCTGATTGTTCAACGCAAAAAAAATCTACAATGTAAGGACATCTTTAAGAAACAAAGTAAAGATAATCTCAAAATTCTACACAAATGTAATAAAGGGAAGAAAATGAATTTGTTGGAAGCCATGGAAATTAATAAATCAATGAAAAACCCGAAATATATACCCCTAAACGAGCAACTCGATCTATGTAGGTCTTCATGCTTGAATTTATGAATTTGGCCACCCCGATAATCTCTATAATTTCATAGTTGGTACCCCAGTTCAATCATTACCTAGCCTCCCAGACTACCTGTAACCCCATTCAATTCGTGTGCACACTCCAAAAAGTTAGTAAGTTAGTTTTAATTGATAATGGGCTAAATTTCGAAACCGGTCGTAAGAATAAATAACCGTAGTGGAAGTTAGACAAAAAAAATTTTTTCATTTATCTTATTCAACTCAAATGATTGCAATTATCGACAGTTATGGCTAAAATAAAATATTTCTGAATTTCGTTTGGGGATCTATCGATGTCTGATATAATGAATATGATTAGAAATAGCCCCTACGCATACAGGGATACTGAAAAGAAACTGATTAGTGACGCAAATTTTCATCCGGCTTACTTTGAGTCACTCTCTGTGTAACACAATGGGACGCCGCACAAGACGCTATTGATTGGGAACTCGTTCGAGATTCGCAGAACCTGTTTGTAACTAGTCTTCTGGGTGATTCGCATGTCTTGTGGCCTGGTGATTTGAGTTATCAGTTGATTAATGATGAGTGATCAGAAAACCAACCTATTGCTGGTGGGGGAGGTGGAAAATGCCCTATTTTTACAATTTCCATCTTTCTGGTTATTCGAAGAAGCAGAAATCGGAGAAGGCGTGGACAGAAGTCGTAAAATTGACCAATTCCACCAGTTCCAAATAACTTCCCGCCCGCAATCTGTAGAATGTCAAAAATTTTACGTCAGAAAGGTCGAGCCATTTTGACGCAACAAAAAATTTAGTCTGAAAACTTTTTTCAAGGTATGGATGTACCCAAAACCCTCTGGCTATTTGTCTTGTCCTGTGGTAATAATACAGCACTACAGTTTCTTCATCACCCGACTCTTCAGACATTGCACAATCGATATTCATACAGACACTGAACGAACTGAAGATTTCGGTTGCTGATGATTAGCCTCATGTGTGAAGTCCTGTCACCATTCAATCTGTAACTAGTCAGAAACCTTAGTTACCAACTGGTTTAATTCATTTCCAGTATCCCCGTGTGCATAGGGGCCTAATTTCAATGCGGGTGACAAAGTTTCTTTGTGAATATTACACGATTGGATTTCATTTACCAAAATAAAGTATTATAGCCGGTTTGACATCTGTGGAATGAATTGAATTAGAAGAAATTGAAATAAATGAAACATACAGACTTTCGAAAATTACCCTTACCGAATGTTCGGATGAATTAGGAGGAAGAGAAATAGCAAAAAAATATGGATTGCACTCCGGGAGTGTCGGCAGAAGTGAAAACTTGAATATTAACGTTGTGCATTTTGGAATGGTTAGGGAATAATTCTAAACAAATTGCTTCATATTAGCATTAAAGTACAATCATTTGTGTGGCAAAATGAAATATCCATTTATATACACAATCATGACAATTTATATTACATTGAAAATTCAACACTTCAGAATTATTACAATTAATTCACATCAAAACGTTTATCTCTCAGAAAAATCAACTTCCATAATTTCAACGACTATTTCACCATCATCATTACCAGAACCATCCAATCTCTACAACTGATACGATAAGTTCATGGTAGCTGAAGTAAGAAACGAACAATTTTGATTCGAACCTATTCAAATGTCTAATAAAGACCGCATCAATAGTAGTTTTGTATTCTGTTGTGGTAAGATCGCGATCATTTGACATCGTTAAACCAAGTTCATCATTAAAAACACAAACACACATTTGCGTAAGCGCCCTGCGCCGCCTAAACGAAACAACAGGCGCAGGCATACATTTTCGCCGCGCGGTAGAAAGAAAGGGTGATACTTCCTCTCCTACCCCGCGCGGGCGGTCTACTCCAACTTCGTCTTACGAATTTTCGATCAGGTCACGTGGTTTGACGTCAGTTTTACATTTTTTACCCATCACAAAAGTGCACAACGCCGCTAAAGAAGTTTTCACTTCAAAAATTAGAAAGTTGTAGACATAACCAAATGATAAAGTGCTTTTTTGGAGATAATGAGATATGTCAACCTGATCAAATACACGAAATAGAAAAGTGAAATGAATGATGACAAATTAAATATCCCTTCAATTGGATAGTTCTCATTCATATTCTCACACTATTTTCAGACTCCAATGATTTTTATCATCTACAGGAAGGAGGACTCCATAACTGGTGAATTGAAAAAATATACCATGATTTTCAAACACGTCAACACAATCCAGAGGGTAGACTATGCTTTTTGAAACTTTTGTTACCCATAAACCTGATTATCGCTGGAAGACATAAACTATAAATTATTTCTAGGAAAATTGTCAACATTCAGGTTGATATGATGAATACTCATGCACTTTTTAGAAAATGGCGTTTATGAGTATCTCAAAACTGGGTATATTCCAAACGAGTGAACCAATTCTCAAAAGCTCAGCATGACTGGATAGAAAAAAATACTTTCAATGAGGTATCATTTAACTTACCATTGATGATAAAATGAGAAATCTGTTTTCTAGGCCATTACTTTCTCTTAAAATGTCTTCAAATTTTTGTTAACGGTTCTTCTTCTAGTAGTTCTGCTTTACGGTATGCTATTAAGTGTTTTTCACTGTTTTTCTTTGAATGTATAACCTTTCTCAATCTGAAAAATAAACAAAGTTGATCCAAAGAGAATCTGCTGGAGTGTGATGAAGTGCAAACTAAAAGCAGAATCTAGCGCAAATACAAGCGAGAGTGTAATTTGCAGACCCTTGAAGATTTCAGAAACCTTCGGGCAAAAATGAAGCATGATGTTGATGTGGCATACAAAAAATTTTTTGTGAAACTGAAGAAGAAATACATATCAATTCCAAAAGATTTTGGTCATTCATTAATATGAATTGGGGTAGCTCCAAAATATCACAGGTACTATGTTTTGAAGATGAATTACTGGGGGGCTTCGTAATATCGTAAACGGTTTTGCAAATCTTTTCAAACACTCCTATACCGCTTCTTCCCCTCTTCAATCATACTCAGATATTGATAATAATCACTTTTTCAATATATTAAGCTTTATTGAAAACGAAATATATGAGGCACTGAGGTCGCTTGAGCCAAAAAAGAACACTAGTCAAGATGATAATCCAGCATTCATCCTAAAAGATTGTGCACTCGTGCTTGCTCGCCCTCTATCTGTACTGATTGATATTTGCTTAGAATCGGTTACAATACCAAAGATCTAGCAATCCTCAAAAGTATGTCCCATTTTCAAAAAAGGAGATAGACAAGATATTTCAATTTATTGGGCTACCTCTATTATTCACAACTTTGCAAACATTTTTGAGATTCTGATGGAGCGAGTTGCATATCGTCATGCAAGATGCAATATAAGTATAAACCAACATGGATTCTTGAGAAATCATTCAACAGTCACCAACCTTCTGACTGTAACCCAATATATTGCTGAATTTATTGACAACAGAGCCCAAACTGATGTTATTTACACAGATTTTTCTGAAGCCTTCGTCAGGCTTGACCAAAGCATTCTACTTAACAAACTAGTAGCTTTTTGATTATCCCTATCCTCAATTACACTCTTTCAGTCCTATCTACTGAATCGAAAACAATATGTTTAGCCCACTTGTTTGAAGTCTACCGAATAAAGTGTTTTTTCCGGTATTCCACAAGGGTCAAATCTGGGACCGCTGCTCTTCAATATCTTCAGTAATGATATTGCAGATGTTGAAGATGATTATTTTCTTCTGTATGCCGTTGATCTAAAACTATACTGCCTCGTGGAGAACATAGGTGATTGAGAGAACTTCTCAGCAAACTTAGGACGGGTTGTAGAATGATGTTATTGAAATAACTTGTCGCTAAGTCCGGATGAATGTGAAGTCATGTTCTACAGTTTGGAAACGAAAATCCTAATCTTTAATTTTATTCAATAGAAAACGTTTCCTCTGAAAGACCAGAAATATTTACTGATCTTGGCGTCACATTTGACACTATACTATCATTTAATAAGCATATTGATGATGTTGTAACCTCCTTCTGTCGTATGTATGGATTAATTGCACGCAACAGTAGTGATTTTAAAGAAACTTCGATCTCAAAAACTCTATTCTATGCTTTCCTAAGATCAAAGTTAGAATACGCTTCAGTTGTGTGGAGCCCCTTTTATCAATATCATATAGATACAATAGAAGCAATTCAACAATGATTTTTGAAACTTCTAAGCCTGCAGACTGATGGTATTTATCCACCAATAGGCACAACCCACTCTGAATTACTACAAAAGCATCACTTTTTCAGTCTCGAAAAAAGGCGTGAGTATTGTATTGTAATATTAACCCATAAAATTATCAAAAGCATAGTTGACTACCCAGCATTATTGGAAAAGTTTAATATTTGCATTCCTAAAATCTGTTTCAGACACCCGAGTACTTTTTATATAAAAACATCTCTCACAAATGTTTTGGAGAATTATCCGCTCCATATCATGTGTAAAGTGACAATTTCTGTTAGCGATAATCTAGATGTATTTAAAATATTTGCTCTGTCACCTATTATTAGGAAATATAAAATGTTTATATGCTATATGGAAAGTGTGTAATGTATTCATTACATTCTGATAATTCCTGCTCTGTAATTGAAATTTTTCTCGTAGAGTATTGTATTACAAATTAATAAACAAATATCTTTCTTATTTGATAAGAATACTAATCCAAATCACACCCGACGAATGTTTCAAATTATTGTAGATCGAATTGATACAATTCAATTTCTTGATCCATTTCATCATCCGATTAGAATATTCTCTTAGTGAAATCTCGTACATATGCAACGGACGGAGCATGTGGGATATTTCCCAGTTGACACACCGGAATAATCCCTGAGGCGAAAATGGGAAAATGGCCTTGTTTTGGTCGTGTCCAAGCTGTTTCCCGTTATTGATAAACTGTAATTGCTCGTCCAGATCATGTCAAGCTTTCTGAGTTGGCGTTTCGTGATCTGGTAGTCGACGATTCTTTCATCGCATTTGACGTGTTTTCCAATACGGCAACTGAAAGAAAGATATCAAGAAAAAGTTATTTTCACAGAATAACAATCGGCTTATTTCTTTCGGAAATTGTTTGTTTTGAGTATTCGGCTGACTCAACACCAAATGTTCGCATTGCTTCAAATACCAACATTTCTGATGAAGAGTTGGGTAAAAGAAAACAATTTTGAAACCTAAATGAACATGAGTAATCGATGTGGGAAAAACATACAAAAATACATAACGCATAATTGCAAAAAAACAAATTATCATCTACTGGAAAGTTTGGAACGGATTTAAATATTGATATAAATTCGAAAAATCAAAATGGGAACAGGAAATCAGATATAAAGTTGGAAGTGATGTAATGAAGGAAGAACCAAAACCTCTGGCATATTATAAATTCCAAAACAAACACCAAACACTAGATTTCTGGAGAAATTCAAAGACGTGGAGTTCAAAGATAAAGCATTCTCAAGTATTCCTAAACTAAAAGTAATTGAATATTTGATGGATATTCTGAGAGTCAATGATCTTGGTGGAAAAGTAATCATACAAATAAAAAAAATTGCACTGATCCCCGAATGTTTACTTGACATTTAAAATTGAAAATAACGAAAAGTTATCGGTCTTGTATGCCTCAGAGAACAAAAGCAACCAGGGTTTAGAATTCGATATCTATAAAAAATACCAGTACTTTTAGTTATATTTTTCAAAGATAATTTGAACTCGTTTGTGGGAAATCTTCGTAAATTTTCAACTTTTATTGAAGACATCCATTCATATTGAATAGTTATGAATAGATGAACGTGAAAGTATCTCCGAAACACCTTGCTCACGTCAAGAAATACAAGGTAACCCTGGAGACAAGATGTTGGAAAATGGAAAATTGTAAATTTGTGAAAAGAGCTGTAACAGAACTGTGACAGAAAATACATTGGCCAGGATGAGCTAGCTATTGAAACACTTTTGGAATATACTCGGTACATTTCGATTTCGTAGATCAGGAAAATCTGTTGCTCAACTAGCATTGAAAAATTGCCATAGAATGAATGGAAACTGTCTGAAATCATTGATATCGCTACATGGCAATATAGTTTCGAATGTTTTTTGGAAGTCTGTAAATAACTAGGTATAGCATGAACAGTTACAAAGGTATCATTCTCAACAGCACAATGTTAACCTTGGTATGGATCACTGTACTGAGATTACTGGGAACTTTCCGTCAAATCAGGATGATACAGGTTCAGAGTTAAAAATTAGTCTACTCCATCTTCCAAAGACGCCAACTTCAGTGATGAAATATGATTCGAAAAGAGTGCTGCAGTCGTGGATGTTTGGGAACAGTGCTCGTTTTGGATGAAATTAATTTCATCAGCAATGAAAAAAAATATGCTGTAGATTTCTTTTACTGAAATTCCCTGAGGTCAGGAAGTGCAATCATCGAATATGTTTTTCCTGAACGTTTCATATGAACCCTTTGAAATCAATTCAAAAATATACAGAGTACAAAGTGGCAATATGGTGCATCAAGGATATGTTTTTCTTCAATACAATTCCAAATGATGAAGCCATAACTCTGATAGGTATCACGTAATTCTCAAAACAAAGTAATCTCGTTGACTATATTTATCCTTACGTCTAGTGATAAAATAACTGATATTGTTAGCAAATGAAAAACAAAC
>WOGR01002634.1:1397-13751 GCA_015342045.1 Leptinotarsa lineolata | reverse complement strand
TGTAAAATGATTTTTGAAAGCTCCACCAAATTTAGTACGTAAACTATGCGTGATTGGACGTTTTTAAAACGATTTTAAAAAGCCAAGCAGCTGAAGCCATTTTCAGTGAGGTATAATGTCATATATACTCGATAGAGCGATAGTTTTATCGCCAAAACTTGTCTCTTTTACGAACAAACTTGACTTGTTTTTGCATTTTCTCAAAAAGTGATTTCCTTGGCAGTTATGCTCTGCGGCCCAGCCTATATGGAAAGATTCATCAACTTTTGTTCATTCACAGGTTATCTACAGACAATGAATAGTCCAGCCACTGTGAAAACTATCTCAATGGGTCCAATATTGCCCGCACCAGGGAATTCGAATTGCGAAAGGCAAGACACTCTGAGCCAAGCATCGACTGTGGAAATGAAGGAAAACAAACCCCAAGATCCAGATCAGGTGACCTTGCTGCTGGAGCCTCTTGAGCTCGCTATACAAGAGGAAGAGAAGAGAGAAGTACCTCCACAGACAACGTGGAGAGATATGTTGAGACCCTTCCTTCCTGAATTCTCACCGCTTTTATGTGATGTATTGAAAGAACAAGCGATTAATTTAACAGGGATGGTTATCACAGGGTTGATTGTTTTCCTTCTTGTTTGGTTTTCCAAATGAAATTTTGTGGTTGCTCTGTTTCGCAGCAACTTTGGTGGTATATCCTTCCATTGTGGTCTGCTCCTAAGTAACAAAGATTCTTCTGGTTCATCACTGAATATTTTACTTACTCTTTCTATGGTATTATATATTTTATCTTGATACAGGGGATGCTTTTTATGCTTATTATGCCCTATTTTATAAGGTAGTTGTTAAAATAAAGTCCATTTGTAGATTGAACTTCAACCTCTGACGTAGAATGTATTTCATGAAATTACTTTCGATACTCACCAACACCGTGACGAAACGATTTTCTGTTTTGTGAAAAAAGTTGCCACCTTCATGAAGATAATTTTCTCATCAACTAAGTGCCTAATTGTCTAGGAGAGCGAACTGTCACTATATCCAAAGATCTTGATGAAAAAGCTCTGAGTTGGTTTCTATCGAATGGCGCAGAAAAACTCATTATATTCGATAAAATGAATATTTCGTTGGGAAACGTGAATGTTTCGTGAAAAATGAGAAATGAAACTTTCTATGTTTTTCACCACTAACTTCGCTGCAGTTTCGTCCTATCAGGACATTTTCAAACTCATACAATAAACTGAAATTGAATTATCTAAAGGAACAATTCGCCCAGTCTTCAAGTATGTCCGCACTTAATGTGAAACTGAAATTAATTGATAATATTAACCCTCATATCTAAATACCACTGTAGGTAATACCAGAAAAAGGCATACATAGAAAGTTCCATTTCTCATTTTTCATGATGGTCTCCTACCATTTAGTAATAACGGCTACATCCATCAATTCAGTGAATGTTTCGAAATTTCTTTTCTCGAAATAAGGTAAAAAATTTGTGATTCCGTTCTGGTTATCCGATTTTGATCAATTTTCATTGATCGACTAGAAACATCTTCTTTTACCCGGAATTTAAGATGAAACAAATTGTTGATTTACACAAAAAGACATAGTCAATTTCAGTTGAAAACTGCCTAACAGAAATTATGAATGACATTCATCATTTCATATATGTGGTCAAAACCTACCTAAGTGTTCAAAAATAAATAAATGAGAGCGAAACCTCTGTTAAAGTATTGAAAAGTTCATGAAAATTTTACATTTTAGTTAAAATTATGTGTGACGTCATAGATTGCCAAACTTTATTGTTCATATAGAATAGTTAATTATATTTAGTATTAGTATTAGAATTACGAGTATAACATTTACAATACATTATTTTGTTTTAATAATTGTATTCACACTTCTTGACATAAAAATATATGGCAAACGATTATTTAATTTTCCTGTAGTCACAATAGGCAGCGTAATTCAACATCAATGAAAAAATCATTGCATTGAACGCTTATATAGAGAAATCCAAGAAAATATTTGTTCAAATTTTGAAAACACACTAAAAGTACTTACACTCTTATACCAAATTGACCTTCAAAGAGTATACTTGGCTTATTGCAAATTTGTAGAAAAGATTTTTTGTTTTTTTTTAAACCATAATGATATGAAAAACGAGAAATAAGAAAATCTAAATTAGTAGAGCATTGTTTGAATTGTAAAAGGTATATTTTCAGACAAGATTAGTTTTGGAGAAAAACACATTATGGCTTTCATTATACTTTTCTCTCTTCATACAAAAAATTGTGGGAAGCTCCTAAATGAAGTAATTTTGAACTGAACTGCTTTCTTCATTTCTTCGGAAGCCACCCGCAGTTTTTTGTGTGAAAATGGAAAAGTAAAAACCAAGTTATGATGAAACAAGAAACAGCTTGTAAAGTTTTGATTGAAGCTGAACTAGAAACATTTCATGCCAAGTAAAATTATCAACATCCACTGTAGCTACTTTGTCATTCGATTTCGAAAGATTTTGAATTTTACATGCACACAATTCTGTACAATTTTTCGATGAAACGTGGATCTTCATTTGAAATTTATATTTTTTGTTTTTCTTTAAATATATAGGCATCTACAATATCAATTCAGACAATTTCATTTTTACAGTTCCCGATTGAAAAAATATGTTTATTTCTGTAGTATCAGTTTTCAAAATAATCACTTATGAATTATTTTTTGGGGACATTTAGTTCCAATTTGCTTTTCAATGACTATGTGGACTAGAAGTTCAGGCTTCTAGAGACATCTGGAACAATCCTGAACATCAGAGAGAATTCGAGAGCATTCCAGGACATATCGGAACACTCTGGAAAGTTGTGGAATGTTTTGGAATTGTCTAAAACATTCAGGAACTTCCTGGAACATCCCAGATCATTGTGAAACATTCCAGAACAAACTCGAATGCTCTGAAATGTTCTGGAACATTGTAGACCATTCGAAGCCTTTTTTGTATGGATGGGGCTATCAATTAGTTAGGGGTATATGAAGCAAGCAAGATGTTTATACATATGTTTACATATTTCACCTTCACCATTATTTTAAACGGTAAAATTAGTATGGACATACCTATGTCGTGGATTTTTTTTTGTAGAAGAATATGATATGAATTGTTTTGTTATATCTCAAAGGGATTTAGGGAGCATTTTCTATGAAAGCCCGCAGCATTAGCAACTCCACCACGACTTCTCAAGAGTAACATCGTCATATTTCAGCCAATTGATGTAAAATATGAATAGATTAAACACATAAACCTTTCTTCTGAATCATTTCGTCCATTGGTGATAACTGGAAAATCAGTTCGATAGTTTGAGTTTATCGCGGCAATTGAGGATGCAATGGAAGGCATATTGTTTTGAAAACTAATAAAACAAAAGATAAGGTAGATGATTATGAGAAGTAATATGAATAATTCATATCTGCACTGTGAATAGTCAGTGGCGTATAGCTTAATATTAATTAGGACTGTTAAGGATAATTTATCTATACGCTATTTTGAAGGCCCTCATGAAAAACATCTCATAGATAGAATAATGACCCCGTTCTGCCAAGCTCGTCAGAGGACTTCCATTTACAATCAGAAACCTTTGTTCTCGATGATGCCTTCTAAGAGAAATATTTTCCTACTTCCTTACTGAATGATGATTTTTGCTACTGAACTCAGTAATTTTAGGTTTTACACCCCAATTTATTTTTTAAATCTGAATTTAATTGTAATAAATCTTCGTTTCAGGTATAGATTAGCAAATATTCATCAATCCATATTCAAGTTGGTATTATATAAAATGATTTCGTTGCTAATGATCTCAGTATCACGATTGTTAATAACTGTAAGTTAATGTTATGTAGGAAATTGCAATGTGCAAATAGTGGTTTATAGTTTCTGGCGGAGGATCCAGTGTAAAAATAAGTACTTTTGAGAGCTTATTGTTCAGAAATCAGTCCTGATGAGTTCAATGCTGTTTTGGCCTGTTCGTAGATGGCGTTACCAGAATTTCAGGGTTCGAAAAACTTTTTGAGACTGTCATTTTGAGGGGTTTCGTCCAAAATTTGTCCAGGTATTTTTTCTCAAATGAGTACTTCATTTACTTTACAATATATATTACTATAAAGAAAATACATCGTAAACACAAAAGAAGCATGGAACATATCTAAGCAATGACTGTTTTTGTCATAGTGTTTTATTCTCCCATTTGGGTATCTCAATTACCTTTCTATATAGTATTGAAATGGATCAGGGACTACCTAACAGATCGCAAACAGGAAAATGTATTCTCGGCTCGGTGTACCACAGGGAGGTGTCTTGGGTCCTTTATTATTCCTATGCTATATCAATGATATACAGTACTATCATGACTGTGGTTTTCTCAATTTATTGGCAGATGGCACAATCTCAGGCAATGATCTGTATGGTACTATCAACAAAATGAACGATTCCCTATCAAAACTACAAGTATATTTCAACATTAACAAAATGACAGTCAACGTAACAAAATGTCAGGCAATGATCCTAACCACACAAAACCCTACAAATACAAAAACATCGACTCAAACCAACTCAATCTGGAAATAGGTAACAATAAAATTGAATTTATGAACCAGTTTAGGTATTTGGCTTCATACTTGATAATAGCCTATTATTGTAGGAACATTTTTCCTACATAAGTAAAAAATTAGTAAGAAACTTTACTTCTTCTCTAGAATTTCCCCATATCTTTCAACATACTCCAAAATTACAGTATATAACACCATTATTCAGCCCCACTTTAATCATTGTGGTACTACAAAAGCTGTAAAATCACGGTATGAGAATAATACTGAAGTGTAATCGTTTTACCAGCATTACAGCGATTTTAGATTGTTTGCAGGGGGAATCGATGAAAAACAGATTTTATAAATTAACAGTGATTTTTCACTATGATTCACTATGATTAACTCCCAAATACATAATTATACTACTAGAGAAAATAATATGTTTCATCTCCCTAATTGGAAAATGGCAAACTCAATGAAATCGCTATTCTATGAAGGACTTTAGTTCAATAAGCTACCACAAGACATCAAAGAATCTAATACCATTTATGTATTCAAAACGAGGATCAGTAAATATATCCAGTCACTATAAATCACCAGAATGTATTACAACATATTTAATCTTGTTCACACGAATTTATATACAGTACATTATTTTATTTTTAGTATTCGTCTTTCTTTTTCTTTATATAACTGTTAGTCTAGAAACACGTTTGTATTACTATTTTTTTATATTTTTATATTAGGACGTGTCCTACTAAATAAATGAACTTCTTCTTCATCATAGATGATCTAGCTGTGTCATCAGCAGACTTGATGAGATGAAAGCACCTATTAATATTCAGTGAAAGGTCGTTGAGAAAGAGTAAGAAAATCAATGGCCCCAGAATTGAACCTGGCGCTACTCCAATATCAACCGTACATTCAATCCTAGCCAAAGGAATCTTGTTTAAATTGAAAGGGGTGTTATATTAGGAGAAAGATTAGTTCTGGTGGCACAGCCTTCAATATTTCAATCATTTTATCGTTTTGAAGGAAAAAAATATTGAAATCTATATTGTTTTTATAATATCGAGATAATAAAGCATAGAGCATGGGAATACCGTCAAAAATCAGAACAGGAGCTGTATGTGCTGTTTTTCAGAGCAATTCCTTTCAGAAAAGTCGCGATTTTGTATAATACTCCCAGCAATTTCATTTCAAAATCTCAAGGTATCTGATTTCATATTCTTCCCAGTCTGACTCCATAGCTCTCAAGTAGAAAAAAAAACAAATTTCCCGTTATATTACATATAATTACACCTTTCGCTATTAGATACTCCCATCGCCACATCTACCACAAAATAAAGGCGTTCTTTTGCCGTTTTGGAGCACGTGGTGCGCGTCAAGGGGTGGGAGAACAACGTGCTATCTCCGAAGAGTGGGGAAAAGTTTCTGTCAGTCTAATTCGGGTTGTTGCAAGAAGTGTAAGCGCATGTACTGACGCGCGTGAATTTGTCGCGTAATTACGTTTTTCGAAAATTTTTGAGCTGGCGGGATCTAGAGGAAGAGCAGGTATGTCCTACAGTTCAGTAGTTTTTGAATTTTTTTAGTTACTGTTTGTAACAGAGGAGTTGCCTGTATGTGGATTACAGATTTGGAACTGCATGAATTAACTTTGCTTAAGTTTATCATCCAAAATACTGTTAGAACCACGTTTTAGTTTAAAAAAATGTGAAAGGTGACACAGAAAATCGATGATATTTTAAAAAATCAATAAGTAAATTAAATGTGCAACAAAATAATGGATGACTTTAACACAAACGAAATATAAAAACCTTTTTTTTCTGTCCTCGGCCAATTTCGAACAATCGATTACAGAAAACGGGATGGAAAAGTTTCGAAAAACTTCTTCAGGAAATGTCATGCCGCAAAATATTTCAAATTCGCGGTAGTGGAAAATAAAGGAAGGGAAATTTCATACTTGAGTATTCAATTTGATTTGGTTGTATGAAGATGTTTCATGGACGGAAAATAAATCATTCAAAATGTTGCCAGTATTGATTTTTATTCGATTTGTCTTTTTCGTCACAATATTAATAGAGTAACGAGATATCGAAAAGCCAATTCACTTTGTTTTACTAGTTATTTTAATTACGTGCACTTTTATTTCAATATAACTGTGTTTGATAATAAATCCACGATAAATAAATACATTTTTTACATTCAATCATTATTGTTCAAATTTGTATCATTTTCGTGATAGTTATATTTGTGAAAAAGCGGTGTGTGTATTTTTTGGCTATTTTTTCTTTCCATATTAAGAATTGCTCAATGTTTGAAATATTTGATTTCTTTATCAAGATTATTCGAATTATTTCGACAATCGCTCATAGATCGCTCATAGAGGAAATTCAAGTCTGATATCTATAATAATAGAAAGATTTATTTTATAGAGATATAACACCGTAGAAAATTTTCCACAAAATGCAAACAGATGCTTGAAAATAGTTGACACAAAAGTTGCTCTAAAAGCATTTTGTCCGAGATTTTCAATTTTCGATAATTTTTTGAATTTTCTTGTCTTATCTAATCTTGGAATAATTTAGGTACCTATTTAATATTTTTTTTTCACATTCAAAAAACACTGTATTGTGAGATTTTCACTAAACATGTTCTGTGAAAATTTTGCTACTATGTGTCCTCGACTTTTACTTTTTCACAATCATTTTTGATAAATTATTGACATATAATGGATCGCGACATACGTAACACATCACATAAAATGCAAAAAACGTGAAAATACTTCTTTGATGGAGAACCACTTGGTTTTTTATTAAGTACTATATAGTGAACCTAAAATATGGAGCATCAATCTCTGTCTTGTGTTGTGGGAGATAATTTTTTATTATTTCGAAATCATTCTTTGTTTGATCTACGTTCACATCGTGAACCATCACTGGACTAAAGAATTTTCGAAAAGTGTGTCATATTATATTTTCAGTATTCTTGTTATTCGTCAGATTCAAGCGAACGTCAAAGAGTATGTGAATTTTATTAATGTAAACAATATACAGCTTGTCAAATATAGGAAGTGGTTTGAGAATTTCTGCTCTCTCTCTTTCGCTAGTACCGTACTAGCGAGAGAGAGAGAGAGAGAGAGAGAGAGAGAGATAGCAGAAATTGTCAAACCTCTTCCTATATCTGACAAACTGTATTTTCATATATTTAATTTGTGTCTAATGTTTAATTGTGGCTCTTGAAGAAACTTCAGTAACATGTTGTCGAATTACTAATTAATTGTTGTGAATTGTGATAGTAGTTACTCTAATGAATTTTTTCGTGAAATCAAGATATAGAAATTATGTCAACTTCATCATGTGCAGTACAAATTTTGACAGGTACTAGCAGAAAACACCCTACACATGTAGTTTTTTTGTTAACGATACCATTAATGTATTTTTCACACTGTATATTTCATTAATGACACTTTTCATTATTTCAGTTATGGAAAATTCAGCTTACGTACCGAATTCAGCTCATTTGAATTCGCCAGCTTTAGTTGTTTTTTCTCAAGCGGCTGGCGGGTTGCAAGATGCCTTGAGAATTCAAAGACCGTTTAATCCACAGGTTAGTGAAATCGATTATCGTGTCATCGCGTTTGGGAAATGGAAAAGGTGTTTTTTATCGATATGTATTGTTTTTGGTACGTGTCTTCTGATCGAATTCAGGACCAGGCTGATCTGATTCTGTAGTTTTTTTGGTCATTGAAACAGCTTTCTTTGCCAGTGACCTGAATACTTGGTTTTGTCGATGGGGATTCAATTTTTTTATGAATCCCACGAATGTATTCATCTCATGCTCCATGTTTTTATAATTATTCATACGACTCTCTTAATAACAATAAGAGTTTTTTTGTTTATGCCAAATTCCTGGCAATTATATACAGTGGACTTGAAGTTAACGAACTTTTGACTTCAATTAAAATACTGACAACTAGTGTTGTAACACAAAACAATTCGACAAGGCTTTTTAAACTAACGTTGCAACGAAACTTATTCACAGTCTTTTAAAGGATACCATCTAGAAAGTACATTGCTATGGTTTTTACTTACTTTCTTATTATCAATACCTCAACATGAAATAAGTTTTGAGTATATTGCAATAAGTTTTGAGTGTATTTTATCGAATTTCGCTTACCGCATGATTTTAATTTATTTTATCTTGATTGTTGCAATGTACCTGAAAGCAATAACATTTTTGAATACAAGATGAAGAGACCTTTGAAACGATATATCACAAGCAAATTATAATTCAAATTTGACGTGTTTCGGGATTTTTTTATAAATGTACAGTAACCGAAATAATGAATTTATTCCATTTGGCTTTTACACACTGTATGTAAGTTTGTCAGGATTTCATTCTAGAATAATCATAATATGAAAAAGTGTTTTCTTGTGAGATTCAAAAATATTTTTAATAGATTGGGACCAACGAGGCGACCAACAACGGTTCAAACGAAAAATGTAAATTACATTTTTATTGACTTTTCATCAGGATTTGAATGTGATTCAAACAAAGAACAAATAAAAAGTTCAAGTTACGTTTGAATGTGGTTGAAAATGTTTTTCGGGTTTTTGTTAGAGGTTTGCACTTTCATTGACTAGTGTCAACAGATTTGAAACCTACGTTGAGAAAAAAATACTGATGCCGAAATATTTATTTATTCATTTACGGCATTGCCTATTTTTGCAAAAGAATAAACAAATCCACACATATGTACTAAAACTATCAGCTAGCTGTTTGGAAAAACTATAGATATATAAAAAAAGAGAGGCAAAAATTAGCCGATCAGTTACAATCTTTTCACAGCTTTTTTAAATGATTCCAAAGAAGATTTAAAAAGCTCTAAATCCACATTGTAAGTGATTGCAAGTCTCCAAATTCTACCTATAGAATCATTCTGGCTATAGTTAGAGTGATGGAAGGGTACTTTGAAAATTTCTGGGTTTCTTTTTCTCTTTGGATTCACATTTAATGTTATAAGTTTAACCAGTTCCGGGGAATTATTGCTACCATTGATTTTTTTATGAATAAGTGTATGATATTCCAATCTTCTATTATCCAGAGTAGGTATCCAAGTTAAGAATGTCCAATATAATTTTATATATCGATCATATCAATATCTACATTATATAATAGGAACCATTTCACTGGTCACATATAATGTTGTATCTGGAAAGGTATTTCGAACGCTACGTTTTGAAGAAAACAAATAATTGAAACTTGCTTTAGTATATTGTCAATAATATACGAAGAAGGAAAATGAAAAAAAAAATTGAATCGACGAGAATTAATAATGAAAAATGAAATAATGCATGAGAAAAAAGATTTGAAATCAAGCTAATTCACATTCTGATGATTATTTTGCTGAACTATTTATTACTATGTTGGTTATGACAGTCCCATATGTCATTGTAGATAATATAATGAGTAAAAAGAAAAACCTACGTATTCTTCAATTCATCCTATGTTTACGTAGTTCCGTGCACTTAGTTTGCTGTTCAAAGATTCATCAATATAGAAAGTGAAAGAAAATATAGTAGAAGATTTCTATAACACTTACATAATACTCAAAAAATGTACAAGAACTTCATCATATTCAATGTATACATATATTTTCTGAAATTTCACTTACTGGTCACTATAAAACATGGTTCAATTAAAAATAACTTCCGTTCCCTCCATCTTTAATATTAATTCGATTACGAGCTGTCACATAATAGCATTTTAAACGAACCATATGACTGTGATTTACTTCTGCCTTTGTGTTTTTGTACAATATCCTGTAATATATGATTTATTAACATATAGTACATTATTTAATTATTCTAGTTTGACAAGTCAATTCATAATTTTTATTTAGGTTACTTCTTTATTGTTGAATACTTGTTGATTCAACATTTTCACATTATGGTGGTGGTTAGATTAAAGGTTTAGGTATATTTTCTTCGATTCAACACGAAAATTTTCTCTCTCTTTCAGTTCACAATGTCCGACGCATCAAAGGATCTCCACAGACCCTTCACAGCTTCGTCCTTCGGCCTGAGGCACATGGAGGCCTACAGCGGCATTCCAGCCCACATTCTCAACCACCTCCAACCCCAGTTCCTCCATCCAGGACTCACCCTAGGCTCGGGGGCATTCCGCCCCCTCGCAGACCTCAAATCTTTTCCTTCACCTTCAGCTTTTACTCCTCCGAAGTGCTTGAAAATTGAAACGAGTGGGGATTCTCTCCACCACGGTCACAATCACGGCATTTTCTCGCCTTCTGATGAAAGGATTCTTGGTCCTAGCCCTCGAACTGATTCTTGCTCCCCTGCTAGTGCTTCCTTGTCTCCCCAACCGCAGACAGCCGTGAAGGAGGAGAGTCTGGATGCCCAGATGTCTGAGGATGGTGATGGTCACGGACAGGGAAATGACTCGCCTGGAATACACGATGATCACAGGGGATTCAGAAGTAAGTTTTTTCAGGATCTTTTAAAAATTGGTAGTGGTCTGTTTCATTTCGTTTATGCGGTTTTGAAGAGAGAACTGTCATAAGAGGTATGCTTCTGCCACATACTTTTGAAAAAACATCGATACTTTTTATATTCATTCTCGGCTAGAGGATCCAATTCTACCAATTCTAACAGTCAATGTTACCAAAACTGTATTTATGATTTTCCAGAAAAAAAATGGATCGCAGGTCCATTGAGTATGTAAGTCACTTCAAATATTTAGGTCTAACGATCGATCAAAAACTAACATAGAAAGTACACATAGAAAATATCGTAACAAAACTGAGCAGAACATGTTTTGTAATAAAACAGTTACGTGGAACTGTCTCGCTAGAAGTGCTGAAGTTGTATGGACTTCTGCAGTCTATTTTATCTTACGGATTGGAGAAACTCAGCTCATGTCATGAAAGCATTTGAACTCCAAAAAAGTGATAAGCTGCTTAGCTGGACTTCATTGTAAAGACTCATGTCAGAACACATTCACTCAGCTATCCATACTTATTCTTCCCTGCCTGTACATATGTAGGCCATTTCTTTTATTATGTGGTAACATTGCTATATTCTAAACCGTAACAGATACGGAGACGATTAAATGGGAAAAAAAGGTAACTGTCACCGGGAGCAATACAATGGTCGAAGAAAATTCGCGGGGACTCTAGCCCTTCTCGAGTTATACGGGGAAAACCAAAAATGCTGTTTTTCGTTTCTTTTCGAATGGAATTGTTATTTCGGAGAATATCAAGAAAATGGAAGAGTAAAATGTTATTGTATTCGTAAGGAACCATGACGATGTAATAATAAATATTCGATTAAACGTTTCGTGTCAACATGGCCACCACCAACTTTTTTAAAAATACGGGCCTGTCTTTTTTATTACAGATATTGAAAAAGCAATACATTCACAATCCAAGGGTATATCACATTTGATATTTTTATAGCGTTTCATTTGAAATAACCACCATTATCAGTGACAGCAATTTGAAATTACGGTCCTGTCGTTAGTTATTTCGTAAATTGTTTCGATTTCTTCGAAATATAATTCAGACAACCCAATAAACTCAACGGGTAGGTACCCTAACACAATGAATATTCGTACTTTTTCGTTTTGTAAATTTTTGTATTGCCGTAATCATTCTTTCAAGGCTTATTTCTCCCTAATCTATTATAATTCGTAATATTTTTATAATTCTCAATCCTGGAAGTAACGAAAATATCAGTTTTTGGTCAAAATTCGATTGTTGTATAA
>WOGR01002633.1:0-17092 GCA_015342045.1 Leptinotarsa lineolata | reverse complement strand
TACTTTGTGCCTGCCCCGCCGTGAACCAAATTAAGTTTTCAGAGTTTTTCAGAACCACCCTCTTGCCATCTGACCTGAAAGATCACTCACTGTACAAAATAGTCGGCTTTGTCAAGAAGCTGGGTTTATTTGGTCGAGTTTGAAGAGGTGTGAGCCACAATAAACCCTTGTGGGTTGTGGTGGAGGGTCGTATAGATCCACTCACTTCTGACCTAACCTAAGCCAACCTAAGACAACGCACCGTGTCGCAAGTTAATTAGAACAATGGCAAAACTACTTGAATTGAACTTCGAATCGCTCCCACATCCACCGTATTCGCCAGATTTGGCTCCCAGCGACTACTGGCTGGCTATCAGCAGACCTCAAAAAAATGCTCACCGGTAAGAAATTTTGCTCAAATGAAGAGGCTATTGCTGAATCTGAGGCTTTTTTGAGGCAAAAGATAAATCGTTCTACAAAAGTTGTTCTGAAATGTTACAGCGGCTCTGGTATGATTGTGTAGCTCTTGATGGAGATTACGTTGATGAATAAATCCAATTTTGAACAAAAAAAAAGTGTTTTCTTTCTTAGGCCCGGGACTCTTCATCCCAGGTGTTAGATATTTTATAATTCTTTCACGTTTCCCTCCGTGAAAGTATTAAATCGAGTCGTAAAAAATTCTGCAACATTACTTTTTTATTAATGCAATCTGCCGATAAGTGTCTGTCAAAATGTAATTCGAATTCAATCAAGGATGTGAAAGTTACAAAAGTTGCCGAGTTACCAGTATGTTATTATGTTGATATGAAAGAAAAAGAAAAAATCTCTCGCAAGGTTCACTTACGAATTTTGTTTGCGGTTATGAAACTCTTTCATTCTCTCTCAGTGGCGTACCGATTAAGATAATGGGAAATAAACTGTTGAATGACTTATGAGGTGCTAAGGTGTTCAGAACGATTTTTTTCTCCTGCGTTGAATGACAAAGAAAATCACGAATCATGACAAAAGCCATTACTCAAGCACATTCTCATACATCTCCATCATCATCCTGTGGATGATATCTGATTCAATTCCATAAGGAATGTTTGGAATACAAACTGAATGGAGAAATTTGTTTTTTGTAGTGAGATGGAGATGAAGCAAGCCAAAACCTTTCGTTTTCCCAAAAATTAATCTCTGCTAAAATATACCCCCTTCAATTTAAACATTCTTATACTTTCGCTATGTTTGAATTTCTTGAGCGACCATCAATATGGTTTCCGAAAACAAAGATTAACATTCGACTCTCTTACACACAGCAGCCAGCTTTGGAACAATGAGAAACTACAATTCATAACAAAGAAAATAACAAATCAACTACAAATGTGAAAATATGTCCAGCAGTAACCAAGGTATTCTTCAACAAATAAGTACCTATTTAGTTGAAGGGGATTGAAAAAACATTGTTTTTTTTGAAGACGGTATAAATAGATATTCCTTTGAATTATACTGTCAACAGACACACCATAGGAAAAAAATATTACATTATTTTCTGTTGGGGGTTTGAAGGCCATGATAAAGGGGTTAGTCTTAGTCTTAGTGTTATGAGGAAGAAGTGCAAAAATGCGCGAGTACGACCGGTGTAAATAGATCGACAATGTTTAGAATTTTCAAGGAACTCAAGGAAAACAACAGCTTTTTGTAGCTGAAAGTATCCACTAGCAGAAAGTGGTAAGTTATCGACGAAGAAGCCAAGAATTCTGATAGAAAAACAGTACACTCTTTTTATTAAAAAACTAAATACCTACATTAAGTAAAGTTTTGTGAGTTATTCGTAAAGACAGTTTATTTCCTGATATAGGAAGATATTACAAGAACTGACCTTCATTTTTGGAAAACAAGATAGAAAGAGCATGTTGACGAAAAATCAGAGGCTGTAGAATGGAAAAGAAACTATTTAAGAGAAATAAAGAAAACCAGAACACTGGGTGAATCTATTTTTGGCCCTCTTGGCCTATGAAACATGGGCCAAGAGGGTCATACCGTTTCGAACATTTGGAAAGACCAGAACATTGAAACCCTAAAGAGTGTCTCTCAATACAGCCACACTTTTCCACTTCTTGAAAATGGCTTCAAAGTCGAAGCCGAAACGTCGAACGATGTAAAACTTTGAGCTCGGTTCAACCCGAATTTTAGATGTTCAAATTTCTAACCGCGGATACCTATTTCATTTGTATACGTATCTGGTGACGTTTCGAAGACTTTATCCATCTTCATTATCAAACCTACGATCAATTTGATATTATCAGTGTCGATAATGATAATATCAAATTGATTTACGTCAAAAGACGAATTATAACTAAGAATTATAATGTTGTGATTCAAATAGGTTGGAAAAAGAAAATGGATGGTCTTTTAAACGTCACCAGCTGATACCAATTTATTTTTATATGCAAAATTTTATAAATTTTTCACCGACAAATTAAATTTTTTCCAAAAAGCTTATTTATCAAATGCAGTAATTTTTTACTTTTTCTACATTTGTATTCATTTTTATATTTGATATTCTGATTATTTTATAGATCTGTAGAAGGTAACAATCCTAAATAAGAAACTATTTCAAATATAAATTGTCCTTCTCAAAATAGAATATTTAAATAAAATTAGTTTTCAGAATATTTCTATCATCTTCGCACCATACAGAACGCATCATACAGAAAATTTGTAATAATACCCCCCGTCCTACGCCTATTAATACTATTTTTAACGCAATACGATAAACAGAGTCGGCCGCCTCCTTTGAAGTTGTTTGTCGGAAGTCACCATTTTAATGGCTCGTTAGCGGCGTCCTCAAGGGGCATAGCGGGTAAAAATATCTCAGTGACTTTGTGGTGCCACTTGCTTGAGACGACTATGTTGTTTTCTTTGATGTACCTGCAGGTTGGATTCTCGAAATTCTTTCACTCTCAGATATTTCTGGACAGACTACCTATAGTGGAAATTAGACAAAATGTGTTTTCACCCATTTCCACACAATAAACAAGTCATCAATTGTATAAATTATCTCCATAAAAATTTCATCGGTCCCGCCACTGCCTTCCTCACGAATTGTCGGTCCGCCGAATTTCGCAACACAACTCCCGGGCAACTTTCTTCTAATTACCGAAACCGGTATCGCAAAAATTACGTACGATTTTTCTGGCCGGCATTGGACCCCCGAATTAACTTCTTGCGACAGTGGTCGAAAGCTTGATCGAAGGCGGCGTTAAGTGCCAGGTGCGAAAGACGGAGGTGGTATGACTTGTTACCGTTACTCATAGCAGATATTTTGATGATTATTTCGAAATAAAAGTGACGCTAAGGAAAAGCCAACGCAACGAAGTTGTTTTGCGCAGAATCCAATAGAAAAGCGCGAAATATGAATTCATGCTTGAATCGTAACCTCGAAAATGCTTTCTGTGTCTAAAATTTAAAGAAATTCAGCTCAGTTGAAAAGGTGAAAGAAATAAACAAATGCATTAAATGATTAGGGTATGTAGGATCTCTTTGAATATTATAATACATATAAGTGAATATATTGTAATTTATTATAATTACAAAATGCGTAGGAATTCCATGAAAGCCAGTAAACGCAACAGATTCTCGAAGACATTGGAAATACGCAGACTCTGCATTGGTTTCATTTCTGCTCAGCTCATTTGTACTCTCTCATCTGTCAAATGTCATAGAGCGATAGAACATAGATAAATCTGTGACCTGTGACTGAGGCACAGACCTTACATAACGATCTGACACATTTGCACGCCGATTTTGCGTATTTTGCGCCTTGCTCACGATAGAACTATTGGATACGGAAATAAACGGATCACTTGTGGTGCTGTTTGTCCCTAACCAAGTGGCATCTCCTGATGGCTTTACACTCGGATGTATGTGTACGTGTAACCAACGGAAGCTTCGAGATACCGGGCCTTGTCTTGACGTAGAAAGCCAATGTGGACCTCCTTTTCCAGGTACTCGTGGGACCATTGAGTAACCAAAGAATTGAATCCTGAGTCTACAGAGGAGATGAAAGGGCCTCAACTTTCCTCTCTGTGAAATCAGTTCGGAAACAAGAGCTTCAACTCCTTATCCTATTAACATAGATGGTGCAGAGAAAAAACGACCTAGTGGCCTCCTCAATAGCAGGATATCTTATGAAACCGCCTTGCACCAAGTTCTTGAGTATCAGAAGAGAAAAAAGCCCTGATTTGATTCACTCAAACTGGAGGCAAAGAAGACCTCCACGAGTGAATGTAACGTATCTGACTCACAAGCAACCTCATGTGGCAAAACTTGCTGCGGTTATTATGATGGGTATCTTGCACACGACAACCTCGTTATCAACAAATCAACTGAAATCTCTTTATTATGCCATTGTGGCAGTCGTAGCTGATATTTCAGAGCTGCCAATTCCGGCATGGCTAGCTATGGATTACCTGAGAAAAATTGCAGTTAGTAACCTACATCAATGGGATGTCACAGAAAATCAACTTGTCACAGAAAATCAACTTGTTTGAGGATAATGTATCATGGTCTGCCAACTATGAATCAGCTGTTTACTGTACAGCACTCTGAGAGTATTGCTAGAGTTTATCGTTATATATTATTTACATACGTTTCGCTATCTAAAGATACTGTATACGTGGTAATAAACAACCAGCCAACAATGGAAGAGGGCGCAGGTGGAATTTACTGTTCTGTGAATTTGATATCTACTCAAACTAACATTGTAGTAGATAATTATTCGAAAACACTTCAGTACGTGTGGCAACACAAGAGAAAAAACAAATCATCATTTTTCTTAGAATCAATCAAGTGTAGTGGACCACCTACTAATATAGTGAGGAGATGCATGCAGCAAGATTTGAATATATAACCAGATGGGTTAAAAAAATGAGAGCTCAACCTAAGTCCATCGAATCATAGTAGCCAAGAGGGATGAGAATCTTTACAACTCAGAGGTAAAGAGGGAAATTGTGGAGGGAGGATGAATATCTGAGACTGACCTGCCTAGAACCATCAGACACGATGAAAAACTAGATAAAGGTAGCAGACCTCGTATGAACTTTCCATTTTTAAGTCATCCCGAGAACATGCTTGGTAAAAACACCTTGTATAGAAATGGATCTATACCCTTACATAAGGTGTAAGTATATAAAATCAAGACAGATCAAATTCAGAAATCAACTCACGTATGAGCCCAGAAAAAGCTATGGGCTAATAAAATCTATAATAAGGAACCCGATAAGGATATGGGTAAATGAGAAACACAAAAAAACACTAGCACAATACACACATGTGAAAACCTTCATGAAGAAACTGTCTCGAAAAAAAAATCAGGACATGCTTCAACAGAGCAGGATTAACCTCACAGAATATTGTCAGACAGACGAAGACCTTAGCTGCAAGTAATGTAAGAAAAGGACAGAAACACAGAATGACCTCTTACCTCAATAAAATGGCACTGATTTGTGTAGTCTTAATTACAATAATACGGCTCAAAGAATTTACAAGCATCACCTTGTACTGACGAAATTAGTACCGCTTTACCAACAATTAAAAATTCTCCATACGATAAAAAACCGTACATGTTGTTGTGTATGTCACAATAAACAAAATATTACGCCACAAAGCAACTTTCACCGAACTCTTATGTTTATTCATATCGCAAATAAATTAGTCAGGTACATTATTGTTTTTATTCGCGTTGTGTACACCGGCTGGCGATTTGCCATTTCGTTGTATCGCAACTTTGTAGCCAACTTTTTATAATTACGACGCTAAAATTATACTCCGGAGGTATTTGGCGTTTCTGGAGAATTTGTAGAAGTAGAGGATGAAACGTTGCTCAAGTTACGAGGTAACCAATCAAGTAGCATTATGGAAAAAACAAAGGAATGCTCCCAGAGCTAGGTCAGATTGGAGAAAAATGCTGGATGGACGAAACGTTGCTTAAGTTACGAAGTTATCAATCCCAAGTAGCATTATTAAAAACAAAGGAATGCTTTCGGAGCTAAGTCTGATTGGAGAATGAAAGATTTAAGCTAGATAAAGAAAAAATGTAATGCTTATGTTACGGATTACCGTTCCTTTGACGTTAAGCCGTAACATTGGTACCTAACGTTGTTTATGTTAAGTAACAATGTTGATGAGTATCAACTTCTTGATGGGAGCCGAAGCAAATTAGCTAACAGGCGAGTATTTGAGGTTCGAATTGGAGTTTGGCTTTCTATGGGAGGCAGAGCAAGCGATTGGGTAGGGAAAAAGATATTCTATAGCTAGTTCAGATTCTGATTCAATCTTCAGATCTTCCATGAATGAAACAGCTGACTGCGGACCACCAAGCGTTAAGCTGAATGTGGTAAGTAGAGGAAAGCTCCATCAATGAACACAAAAAATACAGAAATTGGCAAGCGGTTTCCTTTCCTAAGATGGTGTTTAGCCTTGAAGATTTCTGATGTTAATAAATGCTGAATTCCTTTATCTCATTATCACCTATGAGAAGATGGATTCAAAATTATACTCGTATGTTTCTTTCTGGCCTCAAATTCATGAACATATTTTTTCAAGTTTCTAGAGAAATCTTTTTCTTTTCTACAGTCTACAATTTATAATCTTACCTTTCATTTTGCTCTGGAAATTCTCTTTTTTGAGGTTCCTGTAGATTCCTTTCTTTTTTATTTCCCAAAGGGTCTCGCAGTTTTCTATCAGGAACATTGTGGCAAAACAAAGTTAGGCACCGTGAAGATGCGTAAACTAGCTATTTCTTTCAGATGTCTGTGTGTGTGGCAGCGTGGCTAATTTTCTCTCTTTTCAATCGGAGGGAAAGATAGCTTCGGGAAGAACGGGAAGTTCAGAAGCCTAAAAGTTCAATTCTTATTTTTCTTTTTTTATCGAAATTTTGAGTGTTTTCAAAATCTACCACTACTATCCCAACTACTATGATGTCAGCGCGTCTTTTGCAAAATTATCGACTAATTGATCGCCAATCTACGATAAGTTCAACGTCTACGTATGTCTTTGTTAGTGTCATGCTAAACGTGCTCACCATGCTTTACAACTGTGATATTGATATTAATTACAGTAGCCAATAATTTTTAAATAATTATTTTATATTTGAAGAAATTTATTTGATTCAGTTTCACTGTGTGTTTTATATATGTGGGTTTTTTCTGTAATTGAAAAGACGCAGTACGAAGTGCGATTATCATCTTCATCAGAGTGAATTTAGATTTCAAGAAAGATATGATGAGATGCCAGAAATTCATGAAAATAACTAGAGTTGACAGTAAAGCCAAATATCTTCTATCTTCTCACATTTGTACACGAAGTTTACTTGGAAATTTTCAAAATATCCGAAAAAATCTGACAGTTGGCTTTTAAACGTTGAATTGTAGCTGGTTCATTTTTCATACCAAACAGAAATCTATGAAAATCACTAGATATTTGGCAGTATGAGGTATTAGCATTCTTCTCACAAGCTAAGGCTTACAAGTTGAAGCAAAGTATAATATTCCGCAGGTTTTTTCTCTTGAACACTTGTACTCGAATTTCACTTGAAAATTTTCAAAATATCCGAAGATACTTGACATTTAACCATTAAACGTTGTACTGTAGCTGGCTCATTTTTTATACCGAACAGAAACCTATAAAAATCACTAGAGATATATATGGCAGTATGACATTCTTCTCACAAGCTAAGGCAAAGTATAAAATTCCACAAGTTTTTTTTTCGCTTGAACACTTGTACACGAATTTCACTTGGAAATTTTCGAAATATCCGAGATTTGATATTTGTCTGTTGAACGTTGTAATGTAGTTGGTTCGTTTTTCATACCGAATGGCATACGACTGAATTGTAGATATCCCCTAAGGGTTTCCTCAAGGTGGGTTTATCACTTAAAAGAGTCTCAAACTATTAACGGTATGTCTTTGGTTGTGTGTTTCTGTTTGTAAGAAGATAGACTGATTATCTGGAACACAACTCATCTGAAGACTACACATCTATTTCAAGTTTGAGCTCCTTTGGTTTTATAGTTAGGTATGTCAATTATTTCTGTAAAATGTGAAAAACGATATGAGGCAAAGTGATTTTCTGGGTATTGACGTATGTAAAAAGCAAAGCGAAGAAATGATATCACACCACTGAAGCAGACCCTAAATTCTAGCAATTACTGTTTGTAATATCGTACTTATGAAGTAAGACAAATAAGAATTGAAAGATAAAATTGTTCAATTGGTTACAGCAGCTCAACCAGTAAGCTTGATGATGAATGAAATAGGCGGAGTATAGATATACTTAATACAAGAACATATCCAGAGACCCAGAAAAAGGGAGATATCAAAACATATGAAAGAAAGGTGTGTTGAGGTATAACAATGTAACTGACAAAAAAGGGGAATGGCCCTAAAGGCCTTGTAGGCCATGTAAAGTATACGAATCATTTCGAAACCTGCTATAAGTGATACTGTAAGTCTACTTAGTGCTATTGCATCACGAACAAGTGACATCTGCCCAATCGAATAAAGCCTTGTACGAGCACGATTAGAAATATTGCCTCGTCCAATTAAATCGAACGAAATCCATTTATTCCGGTGAATCGTCGCAGCAAATAACAGAGTCCGGTAAACGGTAATAAATGCAAATAAATCGTTGGAACGTGACACAACAATCGTTCGATATTCAATTACACAACGGAGAAGAATGCCTTCTTCTGCTCTTCCAGAGGCTCCTCCGTATGCTAAACTCCATCCGGGCGATAAACGTCAAAGATATTGATGATTGAACGATGATGGCATCGGAGAACGGATGTTTGTCGATAGTTTAACCTTTTGATGAGGATGAACTCGCAGAGGCGGATTGAGCGAGAATGATTCGAATTGATTTTTGATAGATCTGATATGTATTTTTTTCCTGGAAAGTATAGTAGAGTGTGTACTTGTTTTCTTTTTTTTTTCAAGTACTTTCTCGCAAATGCTGGTCTTTCATGCAAAATAAGAGAGAAACGTTAGTCAGATAATGAACATTATTAGGTGACAGAATTAAATTACCCCAAGAAAATCTTCAATGTTGTATCAGAGAAAAATCCAGAGACGTCACAAGAAAGATTTCGAAATTGATAGAAACACCAAATAATATACCATTATATTGAACGAGTATGAAACAGCAATTCGTCAGGCTGCGATATAATCAAACACTAGAAACATATGCCTGCTTTATCCCTTGGGAGATTAACTCAAATAATATGACGGTTTACTTCTTTAGCGAGTCTTATCACTTTTTTGATATACTGAAAGAGTGTGGACTCTGATAATTTAAGGATTTATGTACTTGTATCTGATACTTGGTAAAGTAGTCAGTTGTGCTGGTATGATTTTTTATGAATAATCTAGTTTTCCTTATACGATGTGTAGTATTTGGTGCATTTTGTAACCCAAAGGGCATACTAACAAACTATACGAGATTATTGAAACTATTTTTCCCTGAATGAATTTTACCTGCATTCGCTTGAAAATAGTATTTCTATTCTTGATATATCGTATACTACCTGATATGACGTTATATATAATCGAATAAATATACCAATTAAGGAATCGTGAATAAATTTTCTTGCAATTTTCCTTGATTTCCGCTGTTCCAACTCTCTCCACAATTCCTGCTAGCACTGTTATCTCTGCTTTGCCCAAATCCTGCTATTTACTCTACTACTCGCATCAGTACTACTCCAATTCCTACTGATCCTGAGAATGTAAATACATACATACAATCCACGTTACTCGCTGATAATGTAGCTTTCCACGATGAAAAAATTTTCAAAGTACCAATGAATTGTGAGTCTAGAACATTATCTCGCAAAAATATCCAATATTCATGCTGATTTGGCTGTTCCCGAGCCAAGTTAGCTTTGCTGCAATTCCTGCGAATACAAGCACGCAGTACTTATGCTCGAAAATCGTATCAACGTTCTTGATGTAATCTTTCATTGAATATATTCAGTCATATATATGTATGTCTGAAATAAAATCAATATAATAACTACTGAATTGAATCTAAAACATTTTTATTGAGATTCCTGCTGATTCTGATAATTCAAGCATGCAGTATGTATGAATGTGTGAATCGTAAATATAGAAGATGTGCAAGCTAATCCAACTATTCCTGCTACCACTGTTTTTTTTCATAGTTGAGTATATTGAGACATATGAGTAGAATGATCAATATACTAACTATTGAATTGAATCTAAAACATTTTTTACTGAGATTCCTGCTGAATCTAGAGTCATATCAACGATTCAAACTAATCCGACTATTCCTGCAATTCCTGCTACTGCCATTATTTTTCTTTTCATAGTGAATGTGTAAATCTAGTACGTTTTCTGGCAATTACAACAACGATTCAAGCTAATTGGACTATTCCTGCAACTCCTGCTACGGCCGTTATTTCTACTTCCCATAGTTGAGTCATTTGAGTAGTATGATTATTATGCTAACAACTGAATCGAATCTGAAATATTTTCACTGAGACTCCTGCTGATCCTGAAAATGCATGCACACAGTCTGTATTAATGTGTGGATCGTAAATCTAGAACATTTCATAGCAATCAAATCAACGATTCGAGCTAATCGGACTATTCCTGCAATTCCTGCTACCGCCGTTATTTCTTCTTTTCATAGTTCCCGTTTCTCGTTCTACATCTCCTATCAGTACTTCCTGATCAGATTCGTCGTTACTGCGATTCCTGCTGCTCCTGCGAATGCCAGCACGCAGAACACCTTACGACACGGTCAACTCCTGACTGACTGACGTGTGTATGCAGTTGCTGGAATCGAACGTACATTCGCGAACGCTGCATTCAGCCCGATATATTATGTCCTTGGTACGAGTCTTTCAACTTGTGGCCTACTTACAGAAGCGAATGAATTTGCCGGCATCGCGACGAAGCGGCACACTGAGATGTTGGTCGCAGGACGCGAGCTCACTTACAGGGTGGATCGATTAATTGACGGTTCGGCGATGTAATGTATTTATGACCGGTGATGAGTCGATTTTGTTATTTCGTGGATAACTTTGTGATGCTTGAAGACAAAAGCATCTTTTTCGGTGGCGGGTCATCAGATGATGCTCAGCTTTGATCTTTTTTTCAATGTGCAAGGGAATAAATGTGGATATTATTCATAATGATTGAAATGTATTCGTTCGATAAAAAGGAAACTTGGTTTACATATGATCGATGAATTATTCAAAATATCTTACTTCAGGTGTATTGCCATCTGTCATTAATATTGTCATTTGTCATATAATATTCCGGCAATCCTTTGAAATCATTTATGGAGTTCTTTATCCACGAATGAGTTATTTGCATATATCTCCATCAAATTAGGTGCCTGTACTATAAAAATTATCGTTTCTTTAAAGACAAACTAACCACAAAAAGTTATGCTCAATTGAAAGCATCAATATTGAAAAAATGCTACCTTTTGAAGCGCGTTTCGCAAGTTAGCATCATCAGAGGCTATATCTTCAAGTAGCGCGTTCATATATGAAAAAATGAAGCGGGACGGTCGCCAGAATAGTTATAAAAAATTTCAGTTCTCCTTGCTAGAAAGAAAGCTATGAATTTTTTTCCAAATACTAATCTCTTCTGAAAGAAAGCCCCCTTTCATTTCAAACTAAACTCTGTTGTCGTTTTGGAAATCGATTAAGGTTAACTGTTGATGTTGCGTTTTTTTTTTCAACTAGATTGACATATATTTACATGCGTTAAAATGTTTCAATCAATATGAAAAAACCGCCCATCAGTAAACATTATTCGTTGTTAAACACAGTCAATAGTCTACCTACCTGTTGGATAACACCTAATTAACATATTTTCTAATTGTTGAACAATAAGAGAATGGATATGAGTTGTTTTGGAAAGGAAGTTTCTCAAAGACATCGTAGAATTGTAAATTATGAATTCTTATCGAAAGTGTATCGAGTTGATGTTGAATGGGACGTGTACAACTGGTTTTGAAACGAGACAGTTGAGCTAGAAAAAAATGTTTTGATGAAATTTTATTTGATTATTCAGAATCTGTTTGAAATCTGTTTTTTCCGTTAACCAGCTGTCGCACTCAAACGAGCGAAAACCCTCAGAAGTCGAAACTTGTGCGAGCCAAGGATTAAGGAGGTCTTACCTTTTAACGTGTGATTCCTAATACGGAATTTATTGAAACAATGAAAGATTCAATTGAATGGCAAGGTTTCTTGATAAGCCATTAATAGGATTTGAAGAGTTGATACAATTGGTACTGCTATTTTGTATATTGAAAAGGTCCTAGGTTACAAGATTGAGTCAAAATGCCAATGCAAAGGTATTATTTCTTAGTGAAAAATAAGAAGGAATTTCTAGATTATAGTTATATATAATTTATTAATACAATTCTAATTTTCGAATCTGAATTGTGAGGTATTCTTTAACAATTTCGAGATTCAAATGAGATTCATGATGAAGTTGAAATTGCAGTATTGATATAATTTTTTTAATTAAAGTCTCAAGCCAAGAAAAAAGTTTCAATTTCAAAATAAACTTTTGAATTTGGAGAGATAAAAGTTGGGGTTTGAATCTGAATCGACATAGAACTGGAATTTTAGAGTTTCAAATTATGATTTCAGAGTACCGTCGAAATAAGGAATTCAAAATGAATTTCTGAACTTTGAAGCTATAGTCAGATTTCCAGTATGCATTGCTCAATTCCATCAAAAAACGAATGATATATTCACCAGAACCAAACCAGTAACCTAAATGAAAACAAAAATGCCGTTTCAGCTTAATTGAACTATTGAAAGTACTAATATTTCTAAACATAAGGGTCAGGTCAGGTGAGCGTGGTGGCCATTCAATATGACCATTGTTTCCTATCCATCATCATGGTATAGTCGTATTGGGAATCAATTTTTTATGGTATTCGGAATGTACGCCAATTTTTATAAATTTTCAAATCCATATTCAATGGTTTAAAAAATATAATTTTTGTGACGTACTCGCCTGAGATGCCGCCTCCGCATCCCCAAATTCACCCGCGGAGGCCTTTTTCGAGAAAAAAATCACTTCTTAAAACTTGGACAACATAAAATAAAAACCAAGAGTAAATAATAAGCAATTTGGACCTTGAAGTAAATGAAAAAAATGTCTACTTTCTGATAAAATATACGACTGTAATCGATTCGTCATTGATTGTCTAACACGTTCAAAAATATCTGGAGTATTCCTTATGACATTGCAATTGTCAATTATTCGCCTCCTCAAGTCATTCACATCTAGTACAGGAGTTTTATAAGCTAGAGCCTTCATATGATCCCATGAAAAGAAATCTAGAGGATTGATATCAGGACTGCGAGCTGGCCAATTTTGGGGTCTGGCACGTCCAATACAGCGATTAGGGCATAAACCACACGTTGCCTCTTACCAGTACCGGCACTCTTCTAACAAAATGGGTGAATGATATCACAAAAAGTTCGCGTAGGATTCACCTGTTAATCTTGCTGACTTTTTCTAATAACGAGGGAGTTTTAGTCGGCCCAAAAATGGTCATTGTGAAAGCATCACGTGAAAAATTTGCTTCGTCCGTAAATAAAATATTTGGTAAAAAATCTTGGATGAAAATCCCGAGATAGTAAAGCAGGGGTTGGTAAGTAGTCTTAGGTAGGATACGGATACTGTCGGAAAATTTTAACGAGGTCCAGAAAAAAACAACTGATAATAATTAAGTGCTACCTAAGTATTACTTTGATTTTGAATTTAATTCCGAATTATAAAACACAAGACTTAAAATTAGTGTGAGAAACTACACTGACGGTCTTGAGCCCGTTTTTTTATAGTTTGGTTGTAGAGAGGAACAGCAAATTCGAAGTGTGTCTTCTAGGTGGGCGTCCGTTAATCTCGAACGATATTTGTTTTTCAAAAAATTCATCTTCGAGAAAGATGTTTCATCTACGTATGTCGAGCCAACCATTTATGGCTAGTTCCTTGCAATTTTCATATTTTTCTGGGACAAGTATGCCACAAAATTATTCAGTGGATACCCTTTCATACAGTTGCAAAGAGTCGTCTTCTTTCAAATCAATTATCTCTATTTGAAGTGATGTTTTTGACAGATTAAACAATTTAGCAGCCAGATCTGTCTATTCTGCCGCTACATCAACTTCAAATGGCGATTTAAGAAACGGAGATTGCTTACCCATCTCTGCATTCAAATATTTCGAAAATCTTTAAGAAAAGCCACAATCAGCTTATTGTTATGAACTCAAAGTGCTTTCTAGCTTCTTGGGTATCTAAGTTTTGCGAGAAGGAGGTTGGTTACTTGTTCTTTTATTAGCCAGAAACGTTCAATTACTTGACCTTTACTTAGCCAACGAACATTGCTGTGTTGCAGTAAGTCAGAATACGCTGAATCACATTCAGAAAGAAACTCATTGAGATGTCGGTGCTGAAGAGCAGAATGAGATATCATAAAATCAATCAACTTGACCGAGCTGTCTCTGATTCTCTTCACTACACCTTTTTCTTTGCTAAATCGCTGCTGGGGCCCCGTCAGTTGAAAAAGAAACCATAACAAATGTTACACTTAGTAATGAATTCATCAATGACCATTAATCTTCACCTAAAGTTTTACCTTTCAACAGCAATATTGCCTAGCACCGTTTCCCTAAAAATCTGGCACTCAATGTAAAGAAATCTTACGAAAATAAACATTTGTTCATCATCAAAAATGTCACATGCTATGGCGTAGCAAGGTGCCTTTTGCAGAAGTTCAAGAAGGCTGTTTTTAATATTAGCAGCTGAACTTTCCGTTTTTCAGAAGTTACATCAGTTATAACTAATTCGCATAAACACACCACACACAGGCTAGATAGGAAACTAATCAAATAAGCACTAAGTTGAATCTATGTGGCCTTAAAATATTATTTCCCTAATTAAAGGTGTAGTATATCTTATCTACGTATAGTTCATACTTAGCATGTAACCATTAGAATATTTGGCGGTCCAAGGTTCGACCTTTCACGACCCATTGCAGTAGAGCTTGGACCCATTGCATGTGATATGGCTATAGGAAGTTTATTTTCAGAACTGTCCTTACGGTTTTTCGGCTAACTTTCCAGCTGCAGTGCAACCTTTCTGGTACTAGTTGAGAATCTTCTTCTATCGCATCAAGTGTAGCTTCTGCACTTCAGTTACTTCAAATAACTGTAGCAAATTTCAACCCAATCGGTGTAAGAATGTTAATGTTATTTCATAACAACCGTTTTTTTTTATAAAACGCCCTGTATCTCAGAAACGAAGCAACTCCGAACATATGTTCATAAGAATTTTTTTTTGAAACAACCTAACGATTAACCCTCTGAAGTTTCGTACCGTAGTTAGGAAACACCCTGTATTAGTTGACGTGTGGTTCTTGCCAAAAATTGTATATGGGGCAAACGGGGAGGACTTTTTCTCAGAGAATAAAAGAACATGGGAGTAGTTTCCTGAATTCCACATTTGCGAACCGTCTTGTAGTAGAGGGGCAGTTGTCCAACAACGATTATGAAGCATTATATTTGGAAGAGGAAGGTTTGAGAGCCAGTCTTGTTTTTTCGGCTGCGATTGCTCGAATTGAGTTTCTTTTGAAGAGGGACCGCCGTGTACATCTAATTATAACCCGCTTTAGTGCAACGGCAGGCAGAGTGGACCGATAGATAATCGTGGCTATTGTGACATAAGATCGCATACACAAACATGCCGTAATGTGCCGCTGGTCGTGGCTACGCAACAGGCGCACCGTGCACGCACTCTCGCATACAAATTGCATTTTTACGGGTGTTTTACTGCTATCACCGTTTGACGATGCTTGCATACCGCTAGCGCGAGGTTTTTTCGATGGAGAGGCCGAATAAGGTCACGATGTATTTTCCAATCGCGAGAACTGAATGGTTTGAACAGCAATGACTGTATTTGTTGGATTTACTCATTCATGATTTCAAGCTGCCTCGTGGAAGCCCCAGAATTGGATGTTTCTTGGTTTCTTTCAAATTTCTTTCTTATCCGAATTCCAAAGTTTGAAATGCAATAAGGATTGCGGAAAGGAATCTCAACACAAAATGCAATTCTGGACTTGACAACAGAAATGTATAATGCACTGGATAACAATAAAGTAGCTCTCTGTATCTTCATAGACCGCTCTAAAGCTTTTGACACCGTTAGTGTCAGAGTTTGGAACCGAAACCGCATTAAAAATGTTTAGTACCTATTTGGAAGATAGACATCAATGCGTTAAAATCGGGGACTTCAAAAGCGACTTAAAAAAAATAGAATACGGTGTACCGCAAGGCACTATTTTGGGACCAATATTATTCAATATCTATCTGAATGACTCGTTCCTAATACCAACCACGGGAAAAAATTCAGGTATACCAATGACACTGCCATCTTCTATAAGCATACATTATGGGCCGATCTAAAAGCAAAAGTGGAACAATTGAGTATAAGAGAATGGTTCGCATATGAACCTCTAACTATCAATTTCGAAAAAACTCCTCACCATTTGAAAATTTTGATTAGGTATTGTAAATATTTTTGAAATAAAACCGGTCCGTCATATAAAGTACTTTGGGAATATAAATAGACTCCAGTTTGAAATGGAATTTACCACGTAGTCAAAAAACTCCAATACCTGATATATAGATTTATAAAACTGAGAACTCTACATTTTGCTCTCATTCAGTCACATATATATCTTATGAAAGTCTAGCATGGGAGTCGACAGGTAAAACAATAATGAACAAAATACTAATAGGTTAGGTTAGGTCAGAAGTGACTGGGTCTATTCGACCCTCCACCGCAACCCACAAGGGTTTATTATGGCTCACAACTATTCAAACTCGACCAAATAAACCCAGCTTCTTGACGAAGCCGATTAGTTTGTATGGTGAGTGATCTTTCAGGTCAGATGGCAAGAGTATGGTTCTAACAAACTCTGAAAACCTGATTCGGTCCACGGCGGGGCAGGCACAAAGTATGTGCTCTGCTGTTTCATCATATTTCAAACAGAGGCGACACACACTGTCTTCTGACA
>WOGR01002632.1:0-17095 GCA_015342045.1 Leptinotarsa lineolata | reverse complement strand
ACGGAGGATATGAGGGCCTCATTCGACAGAGTGTCTGGGCCTTCTATATCGAGAGGGGTCGTCTACAGCATAATCTATAGCTTCCCTAACTAACTGAATCTGTGAGGACATGCAATATTATTCGATTCTATTATACTCTCTCCTCTCTCTCCCCTCCTCTCTCTCCTCTCCTCTTCTCTCCTCTCTCTCCACTCCTCTCTCTCCTCTCCTCTCTCCCGTCCTCTCCCTCCTCTTCGTTCCTCTCTCTCCCTCCTCTCCTCTCTCTCCTCTCCTTTCCCCTCCCCTCCCCACCTCTGCCCCCCTCCTCTCCTCTCCTCTTCCTTTCCCTGCAGTTAAAGACAGATGACAAATCTCGTTCGGCAATTGGTGTCGAAACTTTGCTTTCTAACTCACCGCCTTGAGGAGCCACGTTTATTCTTGATCTTCGCGAATTGAGTCTTCTAGCGATCCAATAGATGGCGTCTTTATAAGGGGAGATGCCATCATATTCACTTTGAGGCTTGTCTGTTTTAGGACAGTTGACTGATTCAGCCTAGCACAACTGATGAGACCTTGGCGGATCAAAACAGCGCTGTGTTCGATCACGAGATCATCTAGTTGCCGTGCAGTAAAAGAGGCAGGGTAATTCTCGTTCGGCAGTCGATGTTGAAGCTTGGTTTTAGAACGGACTACCTTGGGAAGTGGATGAGTCTTCTATCGATCCCATAGTAGACGTCTTCGTATCACTTACAAGATATATCCAGATTTAGAAGATATCAAACTACAGATTTTGCTGGCAGGTTATTTCAAGAGCACAAATGTTTCAAGTTCAGCTCAGAACATATATTGGAATACTGAAACAACCAGAGAAGTTGTAATCGTAGATGAATAATTGCAGTTGTTTAAAATTAAATCGCGTACTGATGCTATTTTCATCATTATTGATATGGCTTCGAATAAACCGTGAGCAGCCTTATATTTTTTTCATCTACAGATCAATGTAAATCAAATTATATTAAATAGATAATGACAGATATAAATTATACGTCGGATATTAGCTATTTCATAATACTACAACTGTATAGTGTGATTAATATAGGCGGACGACATATGAATACTGGATATATTATTCATTTCTCATCTCGTTTATCGATTCGAAGTAATTGAAATTTTTCTGGATTCTTGATTTTTCGAAAATGTTTCGAAAAGTATTAAGTACAAGTACTTAATCACATTTCAATATACTTTCGATTTCAAATTTAAGAGATTTAAGTGAATCTAACAATGTACTCAGTCCCAAAGAGTTGAGTTCATTGAGAGGTTTGAAAACAGTTTCTTTTAATATTTTCCTCGACTTAAATGAAATGCCGATCCTAAAATTTGACGAAACTTCTTCTCCTAATGGAGGAGACCAAAACTTTGAAAACTGCTGAAGGTAAAGTATTCAATTTGATTCAATTTGAAATATGATATCCGAACATGACAACTTATGACAAAAATATATTTTTAATATTCTCTAAAATCACACAAGAAAGACAATTTTGTTATTCTTGTTATCAATATTCACAACAAATTAAAATTGTGAATTGATGATTCATTCGACTAATAAAGATGCAAATATTTGAAGACATCCCTTGGATAACAAATTTCAATGTCTTTTAATTAAAAATGGAAGTTCATTGAAGTCGCATCATAATTTTGTTGATTATGGATTCAGTTCCTGAATATAGATACTCTCACTTCAGTAGGTTGTTGCAAACAAATAATTATTTTCAATTTTGATCAGCAAATAGGTACACTCCTTTTAATCGAATTAGAGTCATACCTCAATATGATTTAACCCCTAGATGAAACTTAATTTGATCGAAAGATTTTTCCCCTTCACATAATTATGATGAGATCATGCATTGCCCTCATTTCAGTACGGAACTAAAATATCTTCGAAACAAGTCGAGACACAGTCTCCTGTCAAGGTTAATTCGCAAGTGATTGATCCACCTTCTTCTTTTTCAGTGCGATCCATGGAAATAGTTCATTCCTGTCCCACAAATATGAGCAAGAGTCCTCATGGTTCTGGTTCCCTTTATGTAGAAGAGCTTCATGGAGCAAGAGCCGAATCGATCCCTCTACGAAACTCTTCATCACTTGGAAGGATCGATTGCAGCTTGAGAAACGGTTCTGATGCAGATTCTGTGGAACCTGTTCTTCCTTGCAAATGAGTAGAGAGTTGTCCTGAAAATCTTGCGAAGAAAATTGGTTTAGATGATTTAGGAAACACTTGTTACATGAAAAGCATTTTACAAGTGTTGTTCATGCGAAGAATTTCAAGAACGACGTTTTAACGATGAACGAGAACGAGAATGTTTCCTACTTATTCATCAAACTCAAACACCTGTTCATCCAGCTACAGTTTCGTAAAATTGTATTCGTAAGATTGTATCATCTTTCCCACCAACCGATTTTCTAGAGTCTTTGAAGTCCACTATATACTCTTTAGGACAACAAGATGATTGTTCCGAATTCTTGGGGTTCTTGTTGAATACTCTTCGTGAACATGACCGCTCTGGATTGAATGATTTCGTACAGTCTATCTCTTCTTGTGTTCGTAGATCTTTTGCTGGAAAAATCCTCACTAATTCAGTTTGTAGTACATGTTTAAGAGTTATCAAAAATGTTTATGACTTTCTGGAACTTCAACTAGCGTTTCCTACTATGACTGATAACCAGCCCGTGCAAAGCTTGTTGCTGAATCATGTGAAAATAGAACTTTTAACGGGTGATGATCAACTGTATTGCCAAATTTGCGCCAAACTAACTGACTATTATAAGACAACAAGTATAGCTGAGGCACCACTCGATCTAATAATAACACTGATAATCTTCCAACATGACTCAACCTCAGACAGAAGCATTGTTCGCTGTGGTTCTGATGTTGAGTCTGGTCATTATTACGCTTTAGTCAAGGATGAAACGGACTGATTTAAGTTTGACGATAGTCGTGTCACAAAATTTTCTGGTTATATCTTGAATTTTATTGGATCCTCTGGAGACATTTTGTTCTGTGAAAAAGAGGACATTAGCAGATCAAGATCTACAGATGATATGGTGCTGGAGGTTTGTCCGGGTTTTCCTGCAGCTGAAAAAGCAAATGCGTCACTGGAATCAATCAAGTCGCTCTGGAGGGCCAATTGATTTTTTTTTGGTTTCATAATTTTTTATTACTTTTTAAATTCATAATTTTAAAAATTTGTAATTGAAATATTCAAAAACTATAACTTATGAATGCTGCAAGTGACAGCACTTTGAACGGATTAAACTTTCAGAGCAAATTACAAATACAAGTTCATAACAAAGTGAATTGTCAATTCAATTATTTTTAATTGAAATGGTAATTAGCACTAACATTATTTTCATCATAACTTGATGCCAGAAACTTCATTAAATAGGCTTTTTTAAGCACTTTACAGAAAGTCCTGGGTTTCCCCAAAAATGAATTATGATTTTGGTCATATCACATCGAAACCGTCAATTTTGGTATTCAACGAATAAGAAGCAACCTTCAACAAGCTATATCACTCCATTTGTATTTCACTACAAACCCATCAAGTATTCTTCTGTTTTTTTTTTCATAAGCTACCTACATTTTTACTGAGAATACGTTTTTCGGTAAAAACTTTTTGAGTTAGTAGTTTACTGGATGAAAAATCAACAATTTCCCTTGCGGAAAGTATTGATTGTCAGAAAAAATATTACATAGCCACCTCGGGGGGTAGAAGCCACCCGAGAAGGGGTGGCTCCCACCCTCCGGGGTAAAAGCAAGCCCCAGAATAGGGTCAACTCTGCAGTAGATGATAAATATAACTTAAATAAAAATATTTATGGACATCGGTGTTGTTTGCCTAAATTATATGGAGAAAAATTATTGACTTGCCAACTCACTTAACACTTTCAATTTTATCGGATTCACCATTCCTTCATATCACAAAGTTTCTTCATGACTTTCAAAGTGTCCTAAAAATATATTCATGATTATTACTTCTAGCTGATTATTTTAAAATAAGTTATTTGCCACTTACATTGTTGCAGTGTTGTTATAGGGCTATTAGTATATACTTATATATTCTAATTTCCTCTATCATTAGTCAATGTAGGTATTTTTATGAGTGATGTTGATTCATTGTTGATGATTGGATTAACGGTATATGCAATATGAATGACTCGGTTGTTATGTAATAATAGTAAACATAGGAGCATGGATAGCGGACTATACCTACATATCACTTGTTTTAGACGATCTCACTAGTGTTATATCGGAAATGATAAGATATACAAGTTTGGTTAAAATAGATAAAAGTTGCCTATTGGGAGGACAATAAACATCTTTCTGAAAATTTTTGAGTTAATATTATCATCATTTTGAGACATCTTTCTGACGAAACATTTTTCGACCTGATACTGATAATATGTTTTCCGAAGTGAAAATACATGAGTTGTGGTACACGGCTGAATTTGTAGATACTAAAAATGATGAAAAAACTAGATACTCGTGTACTGAAAAAGTTGATGATGGCATCTAATAAACGAAACGTCGTAATCAAAATTGGTTCTTGCTGATATAACAAACATGAAACTGCACAAACATTTATTTTGTCTTATTTTAGTTTTTTCGGTAGAGCCAAGAGACAAAATCCGTGAATTTAATTTTTTTTATGAATATCACAAAACCGGCTAATTATAGTCGCGATCTGTAGAAAGATTTTTAGTGTCTCCTCAAATAAACTCATGGGATACCTCCTCAAATATTATCCATGGGATACCAACACATGTTTTGTTAATTTATAGGCTTTTCAGAGATCCTTATGAGAAATAAACATTGCATGAATAGAGATGACTAGAAACGTCACAATTTTTATTGAGATGAACACGCACTACATTAAAAACCTGGAAGCGCTTTGAGGAAGGTACCTTTGCGGAAATGAAGACTTATGTTGAAAAAAGACCATCGAAAGTAGTATTTCATAAAAGGCGTTCTATAAATAAAAGAGTTCTTGAAAAGTGTAGTCCAGAATGTATCGATCTGAAACTCTAAGCTAGTGCATTTCGCCGCATACTTCTTATATACACAGGAGAAATCAAGTCAGTCGAACCTCTTCCATGTAACTACCTAAAGAACATTATTCTTGAGTATCAGGGAGTAGAAACGTCAAGAGAAAGTGACAAAAATTGGAATTGGTTTTGCGACACCGTATTCTTCAAATATTTCAATCACAACTGACAGAATTGAATTGTCTCATTAATTCTACAGGTCGTAAATGGGAAAAATTGTAGCCAGGTCGTGAATGGGTAAAATTGTAGCCAGATAGTTGAAAAGAGAATCATAATCTAAAAAGTTTAAACTGTCAAAGTTTATATGAAATTCAATTTTATAAAATTCCATTTTGAGCCATATCAACTAGTATAAACAACTTTGATTTACGCATGTGTTGGAATGATATATCTAATTCAAAAATAGCGGTCCAGAAGGAAGATACATTTTCTGCTGTTCCTCTTGTTGGGAGCGCGTTGTTCATTTTGGAGTTGGAGGACATTTGTATTGAACGAGAATTGCTTAATTTATTATTAGCTAAGTTATTTTTGAACTTATATTTCATTACAATACTGGCTGTTTTCGCTTTCAAGGATGAAAATGAAAAAAAAATGCTTGATGCTTGGTTTTTCCAAGATAAGTAACATTTTCAGACACTACTGGTATCACAAAATATCAAAAGAATTTTGGTTTATAATTTGAACTCGACCACGAGATTTTGTAATTACAGAACTTTTTGACAACTTGCTGCTAATGTCATGTATTTCACTTCGTTACTCGATAAAGCTACTATTGGTATTCACAATTCCATGTAATAGCATCATTTTGTAGGACAAAATATATCCAGCCTGGTGTGGAAAAAATGTTTTGAATAGATTCATTTCATACCAGAGGTTTCCCATTCTACACAATATGAAGATGTTTCAGATTTCTTTTCTGTCTGGACCAAATATCTTCGGGTGTGTTATTATATAACCAGTTGGGTTGACATGGCGCTAGATGAAATGATGGTTCAAGCCCAGAGGCCGGACGATTGATTTTTTTCACTATCACCCAACCCGTGCTAATCGCATCAATCTTAAGCTCGCACAAGGCTGCTACCCAAAATTTGGTTGAGAACCCTGGTTCAGCTATCATGCATCTACCTTTTTCTAAAATTGTTTTACTGAATCTTTCAGCATATTCATTTTATTTCACTGTTTGGATTTTTTAAATTCCCTATTCAATTTGAATAAGTACATATTCCGGTAGCAACCAATACTTTGTTTGTCAAAGCTGCTACATAACAAATTTTGCACTAAAATGTATTTCGTGCCCATTTTCAATGATTTGGGACTAACACTCAATAAGTTTGTTGGAAAATTTGGAACAAACTTGTTTGTTTGTGAACATTATTTGAAAATCCGTTTGAGTTCTGCTTAAAATTTGTTTTTCCGTTAATCAGCTACCACCCCCATACGAACGATAACTCTCAGAAGTTGAGAAACTTGTGCGAGCTAAGGCCTAACGAGGTCTTACTTCTTAACGTGTGATTCCTAACACGGTTGCAGAATCATCCCATCTTCAACCAGATAAATTCTCTCGAGAAAAATATCTGGTTGAGGCCGGAATCGAACCCACGAACTTCGATCGTGAGTCGGGCGCACTATCACCGCGCCAATTCCACAACTATACAATATAAACTTAATTCAGGAAAAAATATTATTTTAGGACATATCTCAAAGAAATCTCTTTGTATTGAACCTTTGACAAGAGAAATGTTATGTTTAAATCAATAGAAAGCTTCAATGAGGAATAGATTATGCCAGATTCCTGTTTTCACTATTTACGTATATTTTGTGAAGTTATTCGAGTTGAACTCAAGAGATCAGGTCCGACAGGCACTCATTCATGTTAGTCTGAGGCTATATTACAAATTTGTTTAAAAGTTAATAATTCAACGACTATATATTAACAGCAGTATTATAGATGAATTTTGAAATTTCGTAACTACAAAATAGATGGAATATACTTCTTTTTCTGTTTGACGTCAATCAATTCCACAATATTCTGGATATAATCCACTCACTGTACATCTGAAAGGTGTAGTTACAAGTGATTAGTAGAGAGATGAGGTATACCAGTTGAAAATTGTCTCTTTATTTGAAAAATTGAAGATTGTGTGATTAAGCTCAACAGCAAAACTTGGATCTAATGAGTTAAAAGAAGCAATGTGAAATTTCAATGTTTTCAAGTACCTAACAATTCATTGTGTGATTTTCACTAAACTACAAAACCGCAACACCTCTTCCACTATACAATGACTTCTTCAAGCGTGTTTGATACAACAAAGTTGAATATTTCAAAAGTTATTTCAATAGAGGTGCCTTCAATAAATTTTCATTTCATTTTCTTGAAATAACTCTCTATCAAACTAACCTATAAGACTTGCACCCGAAATAAAATATTTGGACAGACGCCTCTGAATCTCGCTACCCGCCTAATTTCTCACAGGTTATTCGCCGCTGAGGACGGCTGACCTTGAGAGGCCAACCCCACCTGACCGGCTGGCTTCTATGCTCACATGTCAATTAATTATAAAATTATTATGTATACTTATTCGAGACTGAGGTATCTTATACCTTTTGTAATGTATATGTACGTATGAGTAAAAGGTACCCGTATCTCTGTTACAAGAATATGGCATATCAGTTTTTTGTTCGATGAAATAACTACTGCAACGTAATACAAGCAAATCCCTTCCACAGGTAGTCTTTTTTAGTCTAGCACTTCACATACAAGCGTGAATCTATGAATGGCCAATAATGTTGATAGCCATTACTAAAACATATTTTGTGGAGTTATTATGAAAGATATTGCGAAAGAAATTTAGATTCGAAGTGAGGTGATATTTATTTGAATTCAGTGTGTTTCTTTTTCGGAGAATTTTACTTACAGAGTTCAATTTCTCATACTGTAGTAGAAAATTCGATTGTCGCTTCCAAGTGGAAAACTATAAACAACCTTCCACAATTTGAGAAATAAGCAAAGCTTAGTCAAAAGAGAATCTGTTGAAGTATATTAAAGGGCAAAACCTGAAATTTACTATAAAACTGTCGCCTCATATATACATATGTCAAAAGAAATAGAGCTATCACAATTGAGGCGAAAGTTTTATAGTGAATTTCAGGTTTTGAAAACGGAAAAAGATTGTTTTCCTAAACGTCGACCACTAAAGGAAGCTAACCATAAATATTCAATTTTTTTCAATTGATTTTCCCAATTTGTAGGCAAAATTTATTAATGCGACAAGTTACTGACTAATTGCACTGATTGGTTTTTATTACGCAATAACTTTTCGGGGTGAACTTGTCAGTTTGCCATTTATTACACTTCTCTAATGATTCAGCTTTGTTTATTTTTCAGATTGTAGAAGGTTATATATCCAAAATAAAAACAGTAAAAAATGTTGTTTTTAGTTTTCCACTTGAAAGCGATAATCGAATTCTCCACTAAAGTATGAGAAATTGAATTCTATAAATAAAATTCTCCGAAAATGAAACATACTGAATTCAAGTAAATTATCACCTCACTTCGAATCCTAATTTCTTTCGCAATATCGTTATTTGTTGAATATTAGAGGTTCGGACCTCCATTGTCTGAAAATATTTTTAGTAGAAAAATGAATACCAGAAATATTTTGTTTATATAATGTTTTAATCATTCATTTCTTCTATTTTGGGAGAGTCAAATCTTTTTATGATTTCACACAATTGAAATTCAAATCACTGTTGCCCTCTAGTGATCATTGTGAACAATGATGAGTAATGATGAAATATAACTGTGACGTATGTATATCTTTCGTATTATTCATAATAATTATTTGTGAATGTTTTCATTTTTTCAGTACTCATATTAATCGTATTGAAAATATTATGACGGGAAGACATGAAAAATGTTGGGAGTGTTCGTCATGTCAGTTTTCATGCTGGATGTCCACCTATATGCAATACAGGTTAAAGACTAATCAATACAGTTTACCTAAACATTTCAACTACAGAAGATTCACTAAGAAAGGTTCACAAAATCGTGACGTCACGAAAACACGTGTAGGTTGTTTATTTCCACAAAACTTTTTAATTTACGAGAAAAAGAATTCAAGAATACTATACTACTACACTACTCACACATTATCTTACTTACAATCTGTTCAGTGATAAAGTCTTTTTTAAAACCAGTCTAAATTTTTATCGACAATTACTACTGTTGCAAGTCGCCTTCTAAGATCATGAACATGGGCATGTTGTTTATATGGATGATGGGTTAAAAAAATCTGAGAGAGTTGAATCTGGTCATTCAATTGCTCCTACTCTGTCAATCCATCTATTCTGGTATATCCTGTGTATTCACTGTCAGTCAATAAAAGCTTCTTCATATGATAATCACAGGTTATTTATTTCACTATTTGTTACCGAACCAGTTTTGGAAAACTTTGCCACCAACTGGAGAGAATACTCCTACGGATTTGGATTTCCTTCATTGAAAAGGCGATTTCGCTGGCCTAGAAACCCCCTACAATTTCTAGCTGATTTAGATACCCCACATGATTTTAGACTGACTTAGAAATTCCGTATAGATTATCGACATCAGAGTACACCAAATATTTGGATGGCTGAAATGGATCGTATCGCTTTGAAAAATCAATTACAATATTGTCCTAGACCCCTCGAATTCCCTTTTTGATGAATACTAACACGTCAATTTCTTTAAGAACCTTAAGTTTGTACTTAATGTATTTCAAAATGCACAATGACAAATCCGGGCATGGTATAAAACCAAGCTGGATCTAGACCATACGTGGGACTATTTATATTTCGGGAACTGGCACTAATGTCAATAGGTAAAATGTGTAATTCAATGTTTACATTAAAGTAATTGTTTCCACGATCTTTGCACGATCTACACATCTTTGTGATTAGTTTATTTTAAAATTAATTTCTTCCTTCCTTTTTTTGGGAAAGATGAAGAAGTAGAAAGCCAACACGTTTCTTTCCCAAAAATACATATTCTACTTTTGGTAAATAACGACGTCTACTTGAAAATTGAATAATAGTGGAGTCACCGATGCTGTTGAAAATCTTTTGATTTGGTATCCTATTCACATAGAAGGAATAACATTCTTAACAAAGCTCCGCTTTGTCGCATTGAAAGGAATTTCATGTTGTTTTGAACCGGTTTTCGAATTGGGATAGGAAGAAAAAAGGCGCGACTATTGACACCTGAAATGAAGAGTCAACATTAAATTCCGTGAAGAGAATACCGTAATAAAGACTAGTGAGTGAACATTAAACCAGTCCCACCACAACTCGACTTGTAAAACAAATATCAGCCGAGTAGAAGTCAGAAAATAAACATCAAACACATCATGCATGAATAGAAGTTAACTACTTACCAGAAATTTCTCTTGGCACTGATGAAATTTCTAGACTTCAAAAAAAGTGCTAATTGTTATTTACTGTAGATTATGATTCTTAATCATTACGCTGCGATTGTAAATGAAAGATGCGGGGAAGGATACCTATTGAAAAGGGTTATTGGTGTTGGGAAAAAATAATATTAAGTCAGTTGTTTATTTTAACAGTGGTGAAAATTTTCTTTTTTATTATATACCTCCAAATGTAAAATTTCTTTTTCTTGTGCCACATTTTTGTGGCACAACTCACAATAAAAAAGTTCTAATGTACATTTGAATATCATTATGAAACTTTTTGCATTCACATATTCACAATAACAACTGTCAACACTAGAAGCGACAGTCAACACTTTGATATCACCAATGCAGCGTCACAATCAATATGTTCGTAAATAGATATTGGTTCCGTTATCAAACACTGCATGTTTGGAAATAGTTGTTTTGGCTTTCTTCTTCATCTTGGTACGCGCTAGCATATATCTACTTCTCATGTGGTATCCACTATATGCAAAATACTGAGCCATAAATTAAATTGGATACTTTTTTACAATGCACATTTTAGAATATCTGTCAAATTCTTATAAAAATTGGTACAATTGTCGTTTCAAGTATTCAATATAGATAAACTTTGTCTTTTACACAGTAATTTGGACGAATCGTTTAAAAGTTATCACAATAAGATTAACTTGACGCAACGCAGTAAGCCATTACGCATCGTGTCTACTGTAAGATGACGAGGGATGATACGCTGCGGTAGAGGGCAGCCTGAGCGGGCAAACAAGTGAGGGCAGACGTCGTTGACGGTTGTATTGATTTAGCAAAATTTCTTTATAGATAACATATATCGATTAATAAGTGCAGTTGGCATATTGACAGTTACTGTATTTTTAAAGTAAAAATATAAAATACTAGCTTTTGGTCGTGGCTTCGCCCGCCTAGAATTTGGTTTGTCACTTTAAGTTTCGTAACATAGTTACAATATTTTTTCATTAACTCAAAACTTCAGGTTTCCAACTTCAAAACTGACTAAATTCAATACAATCTTAAAACCCCTATTCTTCTCCCTTGGAGGTGGAAATTCCTGATTTCCTTTCTTGATGCTCATCTACGCTATACAAAGAACCTACCTGCATATTTCAAGATTATAGGTTCAGTAGCTTCGGCTGTACGTTAATATGAGAGTGTCAGTCAATCAATAGGACCCACCTCATATGAACTTTAAAATAGAAAAGATAAATTCATATACAATATCGTCAGTACTACCTCATTTTCCTAAACAATAACTCGAATTTTTTGTAACTAATTAATTCCCGAATGAACACCGCAAGAGCCAAAATGATTCCTTTTACGTTGTAAAAAAACCTCACAGAAATATTATAAGGGTTTTGTGACAACAACACATTTCAAAATATTTTCAGAATCAGATGTATTACATAAAAAGGGTAAGAATTACCTCCATTCGAGTGAGTATAAGGGACATAATGATAAATAATAATTTATTTGATAACCATCAAATTGCCGAAACTTTTGGGAATATCAAAAAACTTTGATTTCACGATATTCATACATACATTTCATACTAAAATATTTCTACAAAAAATTTTTACATATTTAAAATTTTAAAGTTTAGAGTGGCCCAAGTCGAGAGACATCCTGTATAAAAATTCGTTGCTAATATTCGGATAGCTCAATGACAGTTGGCAAAGTATTTACAGATTTTCAATATTTCTGCGAATAAAGAACATACAACAGTGAATAGAATTTCGAAACTTTCGTTTTTTCCGTATATTGTGGCGGAATGTTCAATAATAATCTGGAACGTTTGGGAACATCTCAGACTATGTGAAATAATCAAGGATTCATATGTTCTGATAGCCCTCTATGCCCCATCTATGAAAAAGGTGACGCGCATTTGAAGATATTGGGGCTAGAATTTTCGTATTCTACAAAGAAAAGTCTAGAACAGTCCAGAAAAATCCAAAGTTTTCAAAAACATTTTACAACTTTTCAAAACACCCCAGAACATTCTCCGAAAAAGTCTGTAATGTTCGATAATGTCCAGGAAAATCTCAGTTCATTGTGAAACGATCAAGGAGGTATAGCAGTCCTCTAACTCTCATCCAAGAATAAATCCGTTTTTACCAAAAGCGTGTGCTTTTGAAGATTAAAGGGCTATAAGTTTCAACCTCTAGAAATTTCTAGAGCAGTCCAAAACATTCGAAGGTAATTCACAAAAATCCAGAAGAATCCGGAATATTCTGAAATTCGAATGTGATGGAATCTGTTTTTCCGTCAACCAGCTATTGCATCCCTACGAAAGACAACTCTCAGAAATCGCAAGCTGTCCGAGCTATGGATTAACAAGGTCTCACTTTTTAACGTGCTATTCCTAGCACGGGTTGGATTCGACGACTCGCAGGGCAAATCGATCGTCCGGCAGTAGGGCTCGAACCACCATTCCATGTTCGCAACTATAAATTTCAATTTTGAAAATTTAAATTTCACTTATGAAATGTATCTGAAGAAAACGCAAAAAATACGACTTTGTCGCATCGGTTTGTCAAACCGGCAGCTTGAATTTATTTCCTGGCCCGATAAGTTTCAATTTTGCGATAACTCTTCAAAATATTTATTTGAATGGTATGGTGTAAAAGGCAGTTATAATGTGCATGAAATGCTCAAGGTAAATAACGTATATATTCGATAACTTTCCAATTAGCAGATTATGTGTGACCATTTTTTGGAACAATAAAAAGTGAGCTAACCATTAAAAATAGACATATGCCATAGCGGGATTTCTTATAGGCCTATGAAAGTCTCATTTGCCTTCTTCTGGTGATATCTGGATTTTGAACCCAGAGTAACAGCAACTAACCCAGCTAATGCTGCGCAGAAAACTGAAGTAAAACCATCAGGCACCTATGCAACTTCTTCCATTCGGAAGATTCGTCGTAAGTAACTTCCTATGTATGGAAAACAGAAATTAATTTCATTTGGTCGGAACGACCACCGATAGACCAGTTTCAGAGTACTTGGTCCTCGTCAGTTTCCGGTAGGTCATTTCAGACGGTGTGAACCGTCTGAGTATCCCGAACAAACAAAATTAATTCCAACTAATCATAAACTCTATCTGCAATTGATTCAGTAGGAGCTATTTGAAGCTTTTGTTTTTGTCAAGCTTTCTGTGGTGTTTACATCTTTCTCCGGACAACTGAAATATATTAATTAACAATATGTTTTTTACCACAAACTGATCTATTCACTAACGTGAGATTGAAAAATAAAACAGAAGAAAATTTTGATTAGAAGTGGACTTGAATTTCTCTTTCTTATATTCGAGAATATAAGTATAAATTTGGTTGAGGTTATTTAAATCATATTTTTTATTGATGAGGTTGATTTCTACCTCATCACTGATATGTACCATTTCCAGAAAAATTCTTTTTGCTTGGTTGGATTCTGTACAAAGGGTAGTGGAATTGTTATAATCCATTTCATGGTCATCATCATTTACATGTTCTGATAATGCACAACTGTAGACGTTTCTCCTGTAAACACTTCTATGAGAAACGATGCGATTTTTCAGAGTTCTAGATGTTTATCTAATATATGATTTGTCACACTCCATATAATAAATTTTTTTAATTTTCAGTTGGAGTTGTCACCCTGTTATATAATTAAAAAATGGTTGAAATATTTTTCTGGCAATTATAATTTTATTGCTTCTGAAAACATTTTGAATATTTGCCAATTATCTAGAAAGGACTGTATTATTTCTATCACTCAATAAATTTTTATTCATATTTGATATAGATATGAGGTGTATAGTATCACAAAAAAATTATTCGTTTTTCAATGTTTTTGGGCATGAGTTTTCAAATAATATATTTCTGAAATAACAATTGCCACGTGAAATTATAATATAGTGATGGTAGTACTAATAATTAGGGCCACATACCCACAAAGATCTTTTGAACTGCAATCGCAGCCTGTTAGGCTCTACCTTAGCCACATGATGGGTATATGTATAGAAGTTACTGACTCTAGGTGCAGGGTCTATCGAGGGGCGCCTGAGATCATTAGGAATTTACCCCTTCTTTTTGGGATAACAATGGCATTCTTTATGTTTTATTTTGTAAAGATGAATATATCTGTCAGTACGACGAATAAAATATGACCGTAATAATAGTAATAAATAACTAACACCGACGTGTGTTTGGATAACTCTACTTCAAAAGTCACGTTATGGTATTTGAGCAGTTCAAGAGTCAATCGACGTTTTCTGAAAATTTTCTTTTATCCTCTGAGAATTTCTGGTTATAATTCTAGTATTTTTGATGATGCTATTTGGGTCACGAATGAATATTATAGATTATGATAAAACTGACCATGGATCTAGCTTTCCTAGACATTGTACCGCCCCCTCAGACATGAACGCTAGTTCAAAATATAATCAAAGGTTTGGTCTATAACAATATCTTTTTCAAAAGTTAACTTAACGGTTTGTTGATTGATTATTAATGAATAATTCCAAAAGAATTTATAAATATTCTTGGTGATTCAAATGGTGAATTATTAATTTGTTGTTTCATCAACTTTATTGAATAAGTGAGTAAATGAGATTTAAGATATATTGTGAAAAACTTACTATGTCTATGAAAGATTGTCAAGTAACAGCCTTATCAACCGCTATGAGGAATTGTCCACTCTCACATATAAAACTGCATTTCGTTGGCCATTTGCAATATACTCGACACACAATTTTTTTTCGAAAGTCAAAATATGAACCGGTAGCCGGCAAACGGCAGAACTTGCAGACTGGTCGCAGACGAAGCACTGGCCAGTGAAGCGACACCAGTATCCTTCTCACTCGAACAACAGGTGAGGCTGGAGGGGGCCCGACGAAGGCAAAAAGTCACTGTTAGAACAGGAAACCGGTCCTCTTCTGCTTTGTATGCTCTCTGTCTGAAGGTCCGACTTTTTCTATTTTTTTACTCCTTCATCATGTAGTGGCGGAGGAACCAAGAGGGTTTTGCGCGGAAAATGCTAAAAAATATTATTTTACTTATTACTAGGAACAATTCTAGTAACTTCTCATTGAACACAATAGAATTTTCAAATTGTGCATGATATAGAATTTTGACACGGCAACAAAAAGTAAAAAAACAGCGAATTCGAAGTTTCACTAGGTATGTAACAATCTCGAATTGAACTTGTTTTTATTATACATGAAAGCCTAAAGTAGATATGAGAATATAGCTATTCTTCTCAAAAATGATGCTAATAAATAAAATAAAAAATATTCTCTCCATAACAGCTATTAGTTCTTTCCAAATTGAGAGTTTTGAAAAATAATTAAATTGTTTCCATATACAGTACATCGTGCTTCAGACTTCCTGTTTTAGTTTATAGGTAACTTGTCGTATCTTAGTTATTTCAGAAACAAATCTAATAGCTGAACAATTTGCGTCCCACTCCATAGTCGATTTTCTGGGCCACTATTCCCAATTAGAATCCACAATGCCGGAAATAACATTTCGACAACGTTTAGTCAGGCGAATTCTGAAACAGCTCAATATCAACAAGAGCTCTGGTCCTGATGAAGTACCTGTCATCGTAAATAAAAAGTACGCAAATGAATTGGCACCAGTATTTTGTAGATTTTCCAACCTGTCTTGCAAGAAAGGTGTTTTTCCTTTTTGTTGGATGATTGCTCGCGTTCAGCCTATTCCCAAAAAGGGGAAGAAGAATCTTTCAAATAACTATAGACCAGTGGCTTTGCTATCAGTGATTTCTAAAATCATGAAGAAAGCCGTAAACCACCATATCCTTAAATATTTGTAAGGCTTCAACATATTGAGCGACCATCAATATAACTTTCGGAAACAAAGATCAACAGGCGACCTTCTATCGTATTTCACCCATATTTAGAATAACGTAATCGAGAATCATTGAGAGTCAAGAGTTGTTGTGTTTGATATTTCTAAGGCCTTTGACCTTGTGTGGCATGAGGGTTTGCTGAACAAACTTCGATGCTATGACTTGTCAGATCATTTTTGTGTATGGCTCTCCAGTTTCCTGAAAGAATTTTCCCTGCAAGTGGCCGTCGATGAATATCTCTTGAATACTTTTACCATCAACACTGGTGTTCCCCAGGAATCCATATTGTCCCCAACCCTCTTTTTATTGTACTTATTGGAAAAAACGAAGAATCCAATATATTGCTTTGCTGACGACAGCACACTTATTTCTTCATTCCATTCGGATACCAGAACGTCAGTTGCGGATGCACATCTTCACCGGCAGCAGGAGGTTGCATATCTCAACGAGGATCTAGAAGTGATTTCGAATTGGGGTGAAAGTAACCAGGTACAATTCAATGCCACGAAAACCCAGGTATCGGTTATCTCCAAAAAGATGAATGTCTCTGAAACGGATACAATAATGTCAGGACAGAACACTATTCCGAACCAGAAAACTGTACACACCTCAGCAACTTTTGATGCTTTATAAAGCTCAGATCAGACCTTCTCTGGAGTATTGTTCTCATGTATGGAGCTCCGCCCCTAAACATACCC
>WOGR01002631.1:0-17104 GCA_015342045.1 Leptinotarsa lineolata | reverse complement strand
GCATATTTGAATCCACCAAGTGCAGTACATACCAGAAATACGCGATGGACTGTGGCTGATCATCGTTTTGAGGTTCAACTCAGTACACCTCGAACTTCACTGTTCAAGAACTCTTTCATTTGGAGAACTGCGTTTATGTGGAACTAACTTCCAAATGGATTTAATCTTCAGCTATTCAAATCCAATGCGAATCACTACTTTCGCACAGGCACCGCTCTTAGAGCGCCTTAAGGATTTTTCTGTAGTGCTTGTGTTTTGTCCTTAAAATAATGTTCACACAAAATGTGATGCAAATTCTTCGACTCATTTATTTCGATAACAGAAAATCGTCGAACCCTCAAAACAGTTTCAACTTTTATGGCTCTCACCAACAAATCAAACATGCTAAACTGCTAAGACTGTGAATATAGGTTCGAGACGAGTACCAACATAAAAAAATAAAAGATCGCTAATCGAATGTAGGTACGTAGCACACGAAATTTGGACATTCACCTTATTTTTTGAATAGGACTCGTATACCGAAAATTATTTCGAAAATTTTGTTGCGGAGCATAATTCTAAATTTTAATTTGCTGACACATATTCCATAATGCGATAGCTAGATACCATCACGTCAGAGGAGTGGAAAAAATACATTGATCACCTGTAGCAAAAAGTGGATAAAAAAATGTGGAAATTAGACAATATTATAGAGCGACAAATTGAACAATAAATGTGAATATTAGTTACACGTCTTCTGACGAACTAGAATGGCAACAGTAAATGAAATAAATAAAAATTAAATAGAAATACAAATGTATTTCTTCCGCTTCGAAAATTGAAAATGCAATTGTCGTATTCATTTTCAAAGACTAAATTACTTATCACTTTCAACCCAAGGAATTGAATAAAATCATAATGACGAACAGACATTTTAACATGTCATAAAAACTTTAAAACTGTTCAAAGATGATGTACCGCACTTTCAGTAGTAGTATTTAGGTACAACTTTTAGAAACGTACTAAAGAAAGTCCTGATAAACATCTCAATCTTAATTTTTTATTTTATACCACCATATTAATCATATCTAAGTAAATGTACTTTTGCGTCACCTTGCATATCTAATATTTTTAATTTTTTTTCCCAATTTCCGTTGGTTTTTAGGTATTGCAAATTTATATTTCTGAATAAATTGAAACTAAATTGCAATATTTTGTCCTCATTGCGGCCCTGGTTAAAATTACATTCGCGTGCTTTTGTGTACATTTATTGAAACTCGGATTGGAATATAGTTTAGGCACAGTAGAAATGAAACAAATCTACTGAACGCGAAGGTCCCCGGCAACTCCGTCGGATCACGTGGTAAGAGAGCCTACTGGTTGTATTCAACCATTGTCTAATCTAAAGGTATCTTTATACAATGATTCAACTGTGGTTTAGGTCAAAACTACTCGGTAACTACTGCAAAAGAAATACATTATAACATACCTGTCCGGGAGCGACACTTTGTATTGGTTGGAGAACCACTTGGCCATCTGTTGTTGTTATTTGTTCCATTATACCTACCTAGTAGGGATTAAAATAAATTATACCCAAATTACCGACGAGCTGAAAAAGAAAACAAAAACACCGTCAATGAGCTGTTACATAGCGATTTCCATTCATTTAAAATTTTTGCTGGTTTTCATTTTGCATCAAGATTTGTAATCAAGACTGATAATCAATCATGAAAAACGATTTTTTTTTGAATTACCTAACATTGGTCTAGTTTTTATCAATAAGTACATTCACATATATTTTTAAAATGTTCATATCTTGTTTCATCAAACTATCAGTGTTAACTTAAGTATTGCAGAAATTTTACAATAAGGAAAAAATCTCAAAAAACTGAATCGAAAATATTTTGTTTGCGTCGTTTGCAAATTTTTTTATATAGTAATTGGTAAATACGTACTATATAAGAATCTATCTACAATATGTTAATTTTTATAGATGGTATATACACATATATTCTCTCTCTTTTCAAAAATTTTGCGACTGAGAAACAAACAGTTTAATCGTGATAAGAGTACGTACTTACCTATTGGGTCAAAGAACAATTTCTGCCTTGATTTATCATGTGCTCTTTGTTAGGTTAGGATCTTTTGTAGTGAATAACCTTTCAGTAAAGGCATTTATCATTATTTAGGTATCTTTAGGAATTGTTTGATACTATATATAAGTACAATGCTTCAGGTACTGTGATTTTCATAATTTCTAGGAAAAACAGGTATCACCAAATACCTACTCTGTGGAATATATTTACCAACTATTGACAGCGAGCACGTAATGAGGGTAATAATTACCCCCCAAGAACCATGAAGAGACTGAATTTTTGTATAAATTTTTTATATTTGTTATCTACCTATATAAGTGGTTTAATTTCTAAATTTCACGTTTAATCCTTCAATGAATGCAAAGAAGCCTCCTTACTATAATTACACAATTTTAACATTTGTCCCTGGGCTATAGACTAAGTAGCAAACAATAAAAGAAAAATATCGCTTATGTAATGTTAGATGCCATTATTTTCGTTTGAATCGTTAAAGTTCGTAAACATTACAGAAAACCCAATGATGGCGTGAATATCAGACGAAGTTATCATCCCAAACTTCAATAAGAATTATTGAATATTATGTAAATAGACAACGATGACGTTTCTGACTCTGACAAGCCAGAGAAATTCGTTTTAAAAATATCCATGGCACTTTCCCATTACAAAATGCCCTGTACTGATGGCAGGCCAATATTCCATTATGGAGAACGTAGTTACAACGGCAAAGGTCTTTGTCATCGCCATTGTCGTAACGAGACGTTCGTGCCAGAAAGATCCACATGCGTTTTCTTTTACCAAATGAGCAATAAACATTTAACTCGATCAGTGGTTCAACCCCCGAATGTACCATAGAATATGTTTGATAATTTGTGAACTTACATTGGATATTTTAGTGTGCACTTTCCCAATGATTGGTCGGCGAATTGTAGACCAATGGTCGCGACGCACTACACACAAACACGGTACGTATTGGTTCTGTCTGCTACCACTCCCTTGCCAGCAAATGCGGTCGATGCTCTGTCCGCTTATCGACGAGCAAGAACCATGCACGCGCGGGAAACTGGCGGCCAATTACAAAATTAGAAAAGGAAAAGTGACTTATTAGCTTTTAAGACCGCTCGCTCGACTGCCAATCAATCGCTGTGACAAATAAACGAGATGATTGATGAAATCGGAGGCTGCTTGATGCAAAATGTTCTTCACCCTTCGAGAATTGTGTATCTTTTACTATATTGTCAATTGTCACCTCATATTCAAGGAAGTGTTCAATCAAATAGTATACAAATGAAAATCTTTTGGGCGAGTTCCCTGAATTTTAATGAATAAACTTCGAAATGTTGCTCTTCTGAAAGTAAATAGTTACATTTGAAAAAAATATTTTCAGGAAAAATTAATGAACTCCACAAATGAGTGTGCCATCTAGCGGTAGAAACAAAAAATACACAGTGTAGAATTTACAGATTCCTTTTTTTAATGTCCTATCGTTTAGGTTTTTTCCCTCTGTATAGAATAGTTTATATACAAAGTACGTAGTGAAAATAATATTCTACTCATCTACTTATTCAGCTCAAGCTTCACAAACAAAAAATTTATTGTTTCATTCATTCATTCATTCAATAACAAATAAATCGAAATTTTCAAACATAAATTCCATATCATTCAATAATACCCATTCATAGTCATAACACTAGACAAACAAAATTATTACCAGTTAGTAATTTCAAATCTGAGTTTGTATTTTATTTTTAAATCCTATTCATAAATTTCATGTTGAATACTCAATTACTTGTTTTTTTTCAATATTTTCGCTTAATCCCTATTAATAAAAACTAATTGTTTCTTGGGATAATGAAGAAAATACAAAAAATACATTTTTTTTCGTGTTGGTATTACCCATGTACGTAGAGGTCAGTTTCTCATTTGAACTATTCTGACAAAAATTAGTGACAATTATAGAAATTCAATTGAAAGAAAATAATGAGATGACTACGTATTAAATATGTAAACAATAACATCCTTTGAAGTGAAGAATATGGGATCTCCTCCAGTGAAGACGCCATCTATGGGAACGACAGAAGACTCAATCCCCGAATATTAAAGATAAACAAGGCTCCCCAAGGCAGTTCGTTGCCAAGACAAGCTTCAAAATCGACCGCCAATAGAGATTAAACCTTGGTCTTTCACTGTAGCTTTAGCGAAAAGCAACCAGACAGCGCACCCACCAGGTCTCGTGAATGTGATGGCATCTCCCCCTACGAGGACTCAATTCCCGAATATCAACAAAAAACGAGGCTCCTCAATATCTCTTAGCTAGAGTAGGAGTACTCATACAAAAATAATTTCAGTTATCCATTCCCGACAGTGTTGCGTACGGTTATGTGTACTCCGAACTGATGGTTCATTATTGATCCAGTCTATTGTCTAAGGTAAAAATTGGATGGCAGCCGGGTTTAATATTTCATTGTTGGTGCCACTGAATATGTATCAATTCTTTTGAATCAACTATTTTGCATTAGATGGCGCGACACGAAACTTTTGCCTATATACAAAACTTTGTATATAATCTATATAGAAAGTACAAAGCTTTTGCAGTTCAATTTGAATTTGACCATATGACTTTGAAGTTCTCTCTCTATGTTATTGGCTTTTGCTTCCATTCAGGCGCATTAAGCCAAAGTTGCCGTGACGTGATCACGATGGCCAGCAATGAAATATCAAACCCGACCACCACATACTCATCAAATATCGTTTCCGCCTTTAAAACAGGACTGCCAACGATAACAAAAATAATCTAAGTATCGGCAGGATTAGAAACCAAGTACATCCAGCACACATCACATAAGTGATGTTTATTACTGGAGACAACCAATAAACACCTCACTCACTCCTAAATCACTACAGGGGCGGTATAACCAAAAAGGGTTTTATTTTTTGGAATACCATTTTGCAATAGATATTAGTTCAATCAAGATTAAGTAATCTGATTTTGAATTTAAACTAGATTTTTTGTATATTTCAAAGGCGAATGGTCAAATTGAGCAGTGATGTCAATTTAGCATATTTGATGCTAGATTTAGCATAATTTTACATTGTTTAACAGTTTCATTTGTTGTTCAGCATATCGCATATTTTTCAGCATATAAAATAAGTATTTAATAAAAGTTAAACCATGACACAAACTATCATTTTACTATATTGCGTATGACATTTCATAGAAATGTTGACAATCAGGTTGAGATCCATTCAATAGATAATCGTGATATAGAAGATAATTAGTTATTGTAGTGTTAGTATGAATAATTCAGGTACCTACCTATACAGGTACCTGATCTCTATCACAGTTGGCAATAATATTATCACTACCACATTCCAACGCGGAAATTGAACGTGTATTTGGTCAAATGAATATAGTTAAAACTAAGCGTCCGTTTGTCTGTAAAAACGTTAAATGCCATTTTATACATCAGATTCGGCTTAAAGGGGGTATGGAAATGCTGCTATCGTTACAGTTTCGGATAAAGTACACAAACCACCTTAGACTTAGTAGTAGTCTTGATAATGAGGCTGCTTCCACATCTACATGCACATCGGCTGCGGATGAAGAACTAGATATTATTGAATGAATAATATTTAAAACCAAATGACGTTTTATTCGACATCGAAAATTTTTAGCTGAATTATAGCCTTTAGCATAATTTGAACAGCCGTTTAGTAAGTTTTACATTAGTCTTGATGGCAACACTGAAAATGAGCAAGAAATGTGGCTATCATTTATGAGAAGGAGGTGACGAACATTATACTTTTTCTGATTTATACCAGGAATATTCAATATTTGAAATAAGATTCATTCGTCAAGGATATTCCGAATAGGAATTATGCCATGCCCTACCACTCAACTGCTGGGACTGTTAACCTTTTGTAGACACGTTCTTCAGTTCATTTGCCACTACATGCAGCACACTTGAAAGTCTCGTCTCATTCGATGGAAAATAAAACAAACGAGAGCCTTGAACAAGCTTTATTACCGCAAAAACACAGTGACGCTCGTATTTGGCCATCACGAACCCTCTGTGTGTTCGCACCAGTAAAGTGATAGGTTAATTCTCGACAAAATGCAACATTAATCCATATTTCATATAGAGAAAAACATACTAAAATATTTGATAAAACCCCTATGCAAGCTTTGACAATTATAAATCTATGATACATGCAGATAGTCTATATTACATTAAGTTTTACAAATATTATTTTTCAGGCCAAATCACAATTAGTATCTAGTTTTCGAACAACATCGACAACTGATTTGTACGAACATGAAAACATCTAGCCGAAAAAATTGGGAGAAAATGAGATTGGCGTTTGTGGAAAAAGCAAAAAAAATGGTTTTGTCTTCTAATAAAAGTCGTTTGAAAATCTGAGCTGACAAAGTCGAAATAAAAACTGAAAGGACAGTTCCAAATCATCCAAATAGAATTTTTTTTTTGTAATTTTTGGACGAAGAAAAAATATTCATTCCAATAGACTTTTTAAATATTTTTCAAAAGCTTTGAATTGAAACCCGAGGTAATTATAAGTATTCCAAATTATTTCTATTCAGACCTGAAATCCTGAAAAATGAATTGTTTTTGCATTTTTCCACAGACGACAACCCTTCCAAATTTTCCGTACAGTTCACACTTGTTTTGGTCCAACTAACAGTTTTTGTGGCAGGTTACGGATGCAGTCAATATGTGCAGTCAAAAATTTAGAACATATTCTTCTGAATTGTCCAGAATCTGGGGATCATAACCGAAATTCAGAAAATATGGACGTTCACAAACAATCACAAGAAATTATGTACCCTGCTAATGTTTACAAATAGTTAGGAGTAGACCACAGATCAAGACAGTAAGAAGAAATTACCATTCACTATTATCATTATTAATATTTAGACGCAAAAATTGTTTATGTACATGACCAGATAAATTGTAAAATGTAAATGAAAATTGTGAAATATGAGATGTATAGAAAATCCTACAAACAGTTGCAAGTGTTTTTCCACCAAAATAACCATGGTAAATTTAGACGCAGAATACTATTTCTAACTTTAACTCTCATACCCCATATAGAATATTTTAATATCACAATGACAAAAATTTCTTTTCGATAAACTATACCTTTTAAATTTAAAGGTATGCTATTTGTAAATGAAAATAATTTATATTTATAAGTTATATCAACCAAAAACATACGAGTTGACACTAGACAATTCAACAACGCAATTCGAAATCAAATTTTACATCAAGAATTCTCAATTTAAATTTTACTTCATAGATCGTGACTTCACAGTTTCGGAAATTCTGTGTTTTGAATTTCAATTTTAAAATTCGGGAGATTAACCTAAATTTGTAATTGCAAAAATTTTTGTTAACAATTGCGGCATTAAGAATTCGAAATTTCATTTTTCTAGGATTTTTAAATTTGAAATTTCATCTGTAAATTTCTGAATGTCGATTTTTGAATATCGACATTAGAAAATGGAATATTTACTTTAAAACACACTTGAAGAGGTGGAATTTACAATTTTATTGTGACTTAATTTCCGGAAAGATGAATCAACAGTATAAAGTTATGTGTTAAACAACATATCCCAAAAACAACCCACCGTGAATAACTATTAATATTTGTTGCTATTCGAAAAATTCCAACACCTGTAACGAGAAGCATTAGATAAAATGCCAATCATTAACATTAAAAAAAAAATGAATAAAAATACAGGTTCACTTCGCCCTCACTGAAGATGGTTGAAAAAATCTTGACATAACTTCTAATTACATTAATTTCAACTGGAACGTTTGTCAATTCGATAGAGATTGTCTGAATAGCCAACTGTAAAAATTTGTTTTCATTTCACAATCACACGCGGAAAATATGCCATTTAAATTTTTTGAAAATATCTACATTATGACTGACACATAACATTTGCTTATATGAAACAGCTGATTTTTTTTGAGGTTTTATTATCTGTAATCAAATAAATAGAATTATTCTTAGTAGGATACAAAGAAATAAAGTTAATGAACTTTTTTGCACCGTGTTATCACTCGAACAATTTCATAACAAATGGAATATATACAAAAATTCAATTCAATTTTAATTTAGAAAATGACATTTTCAAGTGCCGTTCATGCTACAAGCAGTTCTCATAGACACAAAAAAAATTCCACTAGATAATTTCGGAATTCGATTCGTTTAAGTATATCCATTTCTTTTATAATGTTTCGAATATTTTTTGCATCAATAAAACTACTTGTCTATATCTATATTGGAACCTACAAAACTTCAGTAATTTTGGACAAAAACAGATCTTTCATGGTGTAGTCATTTGACTACTAAGGCCTCTAAAGACTGAATTAACGGTCAAAAAATTGATCTGATCAAAAACAATTAAAACTATATACAATAAAGAATAAATACCTTATTTACAAATCTCTCAAACATAATATTTTTGTACTATCTTTTTGTATTCTTCTGATGCAAAAAACCCCATTAAAGTTACACTTGATTCAGACAAGAAACACAAAAATCCGACAATCCATGGTTATTTTCAGTTAATATACAATTACTAGTAACTACTAAATAGCCTATCACCATTTAAAGAGGTGCCTTTAACACCGCTAGTCATCTAAAATATTGACATGATTCTACACCAGTCTTGTGTAACACTAATAATATAATAGTTACATCTACCAGAATTTTCTGCAGGGTTTACACGAGAAATTCCTCTCAAGAAACCTAAGAGGCCATCTTACTTTCCATCCGAAGCCGACTGGAAGTTTTCTTGAAATTGTGTAAACATCCGCAGAAAATTCAAAACTCTATTGAGTGCAGCCTTTAGATCATATAGTAAAAATCTTAAATATTTGTTACAGTTTCATATTGGAAGTGAATAATGATTTTATTCTATTCTTTTGATACCTATGAGAAGAATCTTCATCTAATTAATGCAAAACATAATTAACTACAACCCTCATAAGCGCTTTTCTATATATGGTAACTAATATATAAATATAAGACCAACCCAATTTTATATACAAACGAATTATTCAAAGTGCAAGTAGAAAAAATCATATTTTTGCCATCGTACGGATATTTTGAGGCGAAGGGAGATCTACGATTACATTTAACATTATGAGGTAAAGTTCCGTTATTATTGTGCTTAATATTTTGATATTTCAACATACAAAGTGTTCGAATAAGTTCAAAATGCACTCTTGCCATTTTGGTGCACTTACTTCTTAAATTTAATGATACAGATTTAGTGATTGTAACAGTTTTCGAACGAATTTTTACGAATATTGAGCCAAAGAAAGCGAAACAACGAGACTTGGATTCAAAATTATGCATTATTCATTTTAATTGTTACCCCACATCGATGACAAATTGAGTTGACACATTGAACGTGAAAAAGGATGAATCAACAGAAGTTATAGTAAGTTCATATGTGTGAAACATAAAATGAATCATGATGAAAATTTATGAAGCTATGAAGGAAATTTTATGGCCAGTTGAAATTTCTTATGAAAACTTTGGTTAAAATTAAAAAATTTTTAATCAGAATTGATTTCAAATACATAATTTAATTAGGACAGAAGACCAACTTCCAGTAATATTATGAAACAAGAAACTAAAACATTATGTAAAAGCTGTTTACCTAAATTCAAACAAGATTCCATAACTAGCTCACCTAAAGGCGGGAAGGGCAACCTCTTTTGATATTAAAACTGTTAGTACACAGTTTTCATCTGAAAACTGAAATTATAATGAACAAATCTTATTGAAATTCAACACTGTGAGGTCTAGACATTGTAATATTTATTGAAAAATTAAATAGTGTAGTTTAATAATCATGGATTCAAACTGTATCCCACATTAATATTATTCATTGAAATGGGCAATAACAGTAAACACATAACATGAAATAAATCTTCAACTGAGACACTGTGAATCTATGAAAACGGTTAAATCATGAAGTTGCAAAACTATGAATGCACACTTTCTATTTAATACTGTGAATGTCGATTAAAAACTATATAGAAGAGGTAAATTAAAACTGTGTAAACTGTTATTGTTAAAACTGTGAATCGCTACACAGTTTCATACAAACTGTAAATGGGGAAAATTCATGCATAAGAATTGATCCAAAGGTAATCATCAAAAGTAATAATAAAATATTTAGAAACGCAACTGTTGAATATATAAACGAATCAACACGTTCAATGTATCGAACCCAAAGAAAGCAATTATGTAACAACGCAAGCTATATGTGACGCGTAATACTGAGGCGAAAGTAAATAAAACAATGTATTACTGCAAAGGCTATCAAAGAGCGAAGAAATATAATGTACAACTAATAAGTCGATATAATAAATTTTGGCAACTACGCTAATTCGCTGTTTATTATTTTTCATGTTAAATATCTATATGAAACCCTGTGCATTATCTGAAATTAGAGCTAAAGGTCCAAATAATATATGCTCGAACGACCTTCGAGATTGAAATACTAATATTTGTCTTAATAAGGCGGTTATAATATTTTAAAAACTAGTTAAAGCAATGGGTCTCCATATTTAGCCGAATGAATGTTTCGTTTCTCATCTCAAACAGCCTGAATGACTGAATTTGAATGGATTACAAAAATAGATCAACTGCAGCATTTTCGAAAACTTTTGAACCGATATCAGTATTCATCCAGAAAAATAGGAGCACCGTCGAAGGAAATTATATACAAAAGAAAATTTTGATGATCACAGCAAGGAAAACGAAATTAAAAAATATGTACAAAATTTGTTGAACGGGTTAAAACTGTGTGCAACGGAACTAACATATTAAAAAGACTGTACATCCACATGCAGTTTTATAATATTATTCAAATACTTGGACAGCTTCTTTTCAAGAGAATCCCTAGAAATAGCGAGAAAACACCTGATTATTATTTGTATTATTATAATATTCAATTACCCAAATACTATTCTACACAATCCAAAAATATTTTGTTACATCTACCATATATCTAACTCTCTATCTACGAGTTTAAGGTTTGAAATACCTTCTATCTAATTGAAACTTTTTGGAAATTTTGTTAATTCTTCACACCAATTTCAAAATTTTCATCAATTCAACGTAAAAACAATTAAAAATATTAGCCCCTCTATCGTTGACAGCTTCTTAAAAAAATATGTATAATTCCACAATGAAGTTTTTGGCACTTCCTAAAATTTTCAATTATAAAGGACCATGTACTGTTTCTTGGTATTCTGCTAAATTGTCAATATTTTTGTAAGATGTCAGTTTGAATTTTGAGGCGGAAGAAAGCGTTTTTTTTTAGGAGATATCATTCTTGAGTAATTGTAAAAGTATTGATTAGACCAGAGAATAGCCAAAAAATATTTTCATATTCAAGAAAACAAGTCCTGTGACATACTGATATTCAAAAACTGCAATTTACAAAAAATTCACGAAAATTTAATTGTAATTATTGTACATACGAACTAGGTAGAAAATATCGGGAAATGGAAAGGTTACCATTTTCACTGTTCAAGATAAATTTTCATTTTCGAAACTAATAAAATTAAATTCACAGAGAAATTGGTGAAAAATTAAACATGATTTTTTTATTGTTAATTAATGCAATTGCATATTTGAATGTGGTTTTTATTTCGATTTTGTTTTTCAGTTTATTGTATGATTTTTCCCTAAAAAAGGGTTGTAGTGAAAATCATACAATAAACTGTATTATTGTAATAATGAGTTTAAAAAGATACTCGACTCGAACAGAATTTATGTTTTGACAAACCTTTTATACGACTGAAAGAATTTCATAACCAATGGATGTATTTTAGATTTCAGTCCGTACAGAACTTTTCATGAAGAATAACTTTTTCCTCAAAATTTCTATTAAAGTTTTTTTATGTGGTTCCAGACATACTCTACGTAATTTTTTATTAGAACAGTACAATGGTCTTTTATCAGTTTGAGTCAGATTTCCGAAAATATGCTAGAAAATTTTAGATCAAACTCAAATTCTTGAAAACAAAGACCAATTTCATAAAGTAATTGAATCAAAAACAAAATTTGATGAAAACAAAAATTCTTTCATTGACAAGCTTACTTTCGTTAATATCCTTTTAAGTTTGTACAAACTGTGTATCGAAAATGTTTGCCACTAATAATGCCACAGACTAAAACAAAAAATCGTACCGAACCAAAAATAAATAACAGATCATTGTTGAAAATAAAATTTACATACTTTCACCTGAAGCAGCATTCCAGTCAGAGACATTCAAGAAGCTTCACTTCGAAATCCAAGTTTGGAGCATCGATTCTAATTTAAATACTAACATGTAAAAATATACTTGAACATTGGTGTTAAATAATCGACAATTATTCCACATTTTAGGCATGACTTAGTAATATATACAATAAAAATTATCATTTCTTTTCAATATCACAACTATATATTTCACGACTCTAGTGACGCAAAAATCCCTGTTGAAAAACATTCAAAGACGAAAAGTGCACAGATTTTTTGTTACGTCAAACATAGAGTGTACGAAAGATTATTACATTTACAGGCACATCAAATATTTCAAAACGCTAGATTTTATATTCGTACATTTAAAAACTACCCAAACCCCGAACGACAGTCGGAGGACCCTTGAGGCACACCCCGACTAGCCCACTTGAACACTCCGTTAGTTATATTTTTCACCGTTTTCTATATACATGTAAGTAGCCTAACTGAGATGCAGAGCGGAACACTACGTACACATCATTTTGAAGCGCGAGTCTGGTGGATATATTTTCCCAGATCTGTCAACGGAAAAAAACCAGACCTTCCTTGAGCTGACTCGCGTCTTAATAGGGAAGAATTCATTGCAATGTATTCAAAGAAAAAACGTGACAGTCACCAGCAAAGTTACTCATTGGTTTCCCACCTGATCAAAATTTTAGAAAATTTCAACTGAGGCCGGTATTTCACTGATTAATGAATTACGAGTCATTATTCGACTATTTCATCGGATATTTTGAAACAAATTACTTTCAAATAACTGAATAGCCTTCTGCTAGCTCAAAACTGAAAAAATACTGGCTTACAAGTCCGAAACGCGTCATAAATATCTGATTATTAATTTGAGAAGTCCAAATTCCACTATTCTGGACTGCATTTCTTTCAAATAAGAATTCAACTAAATAGCCACCAGCACATTCAAAATTAAGCTAATAACTGACTCCAAGTCCAAAACAAATCGTAAATGACTGAAATGTCAAAATTTGACTATTTCATCAGATATCTTCTAGATAAATATTAATCAAACAATGAGTTGCAAGTTTCAAAGTAAAATAATTAATAGTCCATAAAAAGTCGTAAATGACCGATTTGATTGAATTACTTTCAGATAAAAATTCAACTAAATAGCGTTCAAAACTACAATAATTATTGACTTACTTATCCAAAATAAGTCATAAATATCTGATTACCGACGTATAAGTCAATATTTTCCTATTTCATCACCTATCTTTGACTAACTGACTATTCAGCGACTTACAAGCTACATTAAAGTATGATTTTTCATTTACAAGTTAAAAACAACTGTTTATCGATTTGTAAGTTGATATTTGCCTATTTTATCAGAATTAAATTCAAACAGAAATTGTAAATGTAACTGAAAAGTTGAAGTATCACTCAATTTACTATATATAGAAATTATTTTACTACACATACTTTAAAATGAACATGGCAATTTTTTTTTCCAATATCTTGCTTTCCAAAAAAAATTGATTCAGAGACTGAATATTGATTCAATATCAAGTTGAAACATAGTTGAAGACGTAGTAACTCAAAGTAAATACCGACAATAAGTCAAAATTCGCTAAAAGTGAACAATACTTCCTATTTTTAGATTTACAGTGACTACCCCACGTTCTTGCTTATTCTTCCATCTCAGAAAATAAATCAACATTAACAACTGACCGACTGATTCGTTAACGAGACGAACTGCATCAATTACAAATTAAAATAATTTCAAGCTTTAAAACAAGCCTACACTATTAGTTATCGACAAAAGCAATCCCCAATCCTCGACTGAAGAAAAAACCTATACACAATAATCAAGAACATTATAAAATCAATATACAACAAAAATGCAACTTGTTTCCCACCAGTGGTGGAAGAAACTTTTGCTTCTACCCATATTGTCACAGGATTCATAAAAAAAATAAGCCACACATACAATTAATAAAAAACAATACATTGAAGGATCGCCGAATATTTTTATAAATTTGAAAATAATCTTAGTTTCATTGCTTGGATTCAAATCGTATCAACGGCTCATACTTCATTCATAAAAATATCAAGCTTTCCATTTTGCTATACAGAATACAAATTATAGTTTTCATAATTGCCCCATTACGGGAGGATTGAACTCCTTACTTCATCTATAGTAGTATCATCTATTATCACTATTATTATTTTACTAAAAGCTAATTATACTTTTGATATGAAGGCAGTATAGAAATATGTTATTTTTTTATAATAATAAATTAAAGAAAATTAATTTAACGTTTCTACGGAAAGCTTTGAAGAAGCCTTTTTCATCCGCACAAATGTCCACCTAATATATACAAAAAATAACTACACACTTAAAAACACATATTTTAGAGAAACTTAAAGACATACCCCATACTAAACATACTAAAATTTCTTTCCGAAAGACTTATAAAGTTTGCTAAAAATAATAATTGACATAACACAGATTAATACGGTAAGATAAATCATTATCTTCGAAAAAAAAAAAGCTACAGCTAACACCCCGTTAGTTCAGAAAGGTTATGTACAAAACAAAAAATTGCACATAAATTAAGGTGTATGATGATAATATTCCATTAAAATAATAGGCAACTTTGCTTAAATTTAAAACTGACACAAAAAAATTAGGTTACACATGCAATATTACAGATAATTCAAAATTGTTCAACCTAAAATTTGATGAATATACCAAAACACGCGTTCCGTAGTAGAGTGTGTTTTTGTAAACATTTTCGTAAAAAAAATCAAGAACATGGTGAATGAACGATCCAGTGCATAAAGGTCAACAAACTATCAATTTATTTTTAGTTGCGAAGACTACAATCACCTATCTTCCAGATTTTCTTATATCAAAACCAATTTTTAGATAAACGAAAATCGAGCAATGAAAAATGCAGAATTTGTTTTTTCAGAAAATAATTTTGTTTCAAGAGATGCCTGCATACAAATTATCCAAATCTCAATACAGACATACAAATTTAGAGTTCAGCAAAAATAATTGAAATTATGACTTTTCCGTCTTCTACATTTATGAACTAATGAATGTTTCATTATTCAAATGCAGATTCGTTTGAATAAAAATGCAACAAATGCGTGATCATCACATTTTTATATCGTTTATATTGTTTTTGATTGAGGAATTGCCCGAGTTTGATCGAGAGTTGCCTACACAATACGTTGCACCTCTCAAACGACAGGGGCGACCTCGTTCTCAATGTCGCCTAAAACGATACTGCAAATTTTCACTTTATGCACGACCTTTCATATTTTCACCCAACCTTGAATAATCATACTCTCAAAGTGAATATCATAGATTCTTTTCTTTCGAAAATGTATACAACCATATATGATCAAAAAAACTCTACTTCCGAGTTTCCCCCAGTCGCCGACACAACACTTACTCAATATCTTTCATATCGAACATACAAAACTAATCATTGCAACTAAAACATTACTCGTTACAAATAACCGTACCAATGTACGGGAACAACATAAACTAACACGTAAATTCTTTTTTATTCGGCGAACCAAAGACTCGCCGGCTGGTATTGGTGACTCTTTGCTGGACTCAATGGAGCGAAGCCGTAAGAGGCTGCAGCAACTTGGGCGTGCGACGGAAACTGCAAATGGGCCGGTAGCGGGTGACTGGCATGGCTGGCCAGTACGGGCCTGGCGCTGGAATGATGCGCTGGAGGCGGAGGTAAGGCCCGGCTGCAGAGAAATTATTTGTTTTAGATTTTCAACGCTTTACTTGATAAGAGGCGAGTTTCACAAATCAACATATACTCGAGGTTGCTAACTGAAATACTAAACATGGAAAACACTGAACCTTCAAAATTTTCTGACAAATGAATGGACCAAAAAACTTGCAAAAAACAAATTAATTCATAAAGTTTCATAGTGTTTGGGTTATGATTTCATTATAGGTTGTTTCAAAAATTTTGTCAGTTTTAATGTCATGTGTTTTTGTAGCTCCATATCTCAATGAATATTTATTCTACCGTGTCGTCGTATATACTGATCGATAATTTTGTATTCAATACATTGATGTTGTTTATTTTCCTGAATTTTAATTTTTCGCCTCTTTTCAGCTTATACGATAGGTTGCCTTTTATGTTACGGGATTTGGCAACCCTAGTGTTGCAATCTGCCAACTGACAGGTCTATCTAAAGTTGGACATTTTTGAGGATATACGTACTCAGAACATTTTGACATACGAGCGATATTTGTGCTGTTTACAGTAACTTAAAAGATTCATTTCGGCCCAAAAATGAAATTAAATCGTGAACATTTTCGTGCGATTATTTTTTACAACTTTCGACATGGATTAACTCAGCAACAGTTCATGGATGAAGCTCCATCAAGGACCAGTGTTTATCGATGGTACGGTGAATTCAATTGTGGTCGTAGTTCACTCCAAGATGAATTTCGGGAAGGTCGTCCAAAATCTGTTGTTGTTCCGAAAACCATTGATGCTGTGAGCGAACTGATATTGCAAGAACATCATGTGACCTATCGTGACATTAAGACAACCTTAGGCATTAGTGGGACCAACATACATTCAATACTGCATAAACATAAGACTGTCAATAAAATTTGTTCGCGTTGGATCCCACACAAATGGTCAATCGCTCAAAAAAGGTACTTGTCGATTGGTCGAAGGAAATGCTCAAAAAATAC
>WOGR01002630.1:0-17105 GCA_015342045.1 Leptinotarsa lineolata | reverse complement strand
AACTGATGCAGAATGTCCATGAAAAGACTGCTGACCTAAAACATTTTTTTAATTTCTGTTGCAGAGTATCGATAAAGTTTTCAGGCAAGATCGCTACAGAATTAGGGGTTTGGTCAGTGCTTTCGCTAGATCTCTCAAATAGCTTCTTCTCGCCATTTTGTGAATGGTTTTGCTGTAATATATCATTTAGGAGTTCATTCCAGCAATATCGAGCAATGCATAGAATACAGTGAACGGCCATCTATTGCTTACTTTTGTACACAAATATTCTATTTTCATTCTATCAACAACATCAACTCCTCCTTTTGTCAAGTTATGAAATGTTATAACCGAAGGTTCCATCTGATCGCCAGTTTCTGTATCTATTTCATCGTCATCATCAAAAGTTGAAATCATTTGTACATTTCTGTTTTTCTTTCGAAAATAAGATGTTATCATACACTTGTTTCGATTTTATCCCCAAGCAAACATGCTGCTTTTTATTGGTCGGATATTTGTTTGCAAAAAAAATAGGAGGCAATTCTCTTTTATTCTTTCTGATAGTGCCAAGTAGAGGTAGACGATAATTATGTAATAACTCGTTTGCTAAAGGTACGGAAGTGAAGTAATTGTCTGCAGTTACATTCCTACCTGTACCACTGAGGTGTCTAAGCATTCGCTTCACTACACTTCCAGCATCGTTATTGACTTTGTAAGGGCCATCTGGTTGTTTACCTGCATAAATTCCAATATTGTGGGTATAGAATACTCTAGCATCTACAACAGCGTAAATTTCGATTCCATATTCAGCAGATTCATCTGCTTCTTCGAAGTGCATTTAGTCTATTATTATATATTCGCCAACTGGGTAGTTTTGTACACATTTCCCGGTGAATTGTTCTACTATATATCTCACTGGAGCCAGGTTGTCTTCTTCATCATCAAATCTAAGAGCTCTCACCAAATTACGAAAATGGCGTTGCGACATTTAGCTGCAAAGTATTCTGGAGCCGTGCCACATTATACAATGTATAAATTCACAAAAACAAAATATTTTTTTCACAATTCGATGAAATAATAACGAACGTAATTAGTTGCGAAGTTGGATTTTGTCTAACACAACATAAAATTTTCTGCTATATAATCAGTCGCGTTAGTTGCTAGCTAACATTTGAACACTACATTCTATGAACACGATTTATTCAAAACTGGTCTTGAACTTTAAAAAACAATATAAATAGGGTGGTCAGGTACATTTCTAAGAAGGCATACTTGAGCGTATGAAGTCACAAAATTACTACAGTATACAGTTCTATGGAGTAAAATTGTTAGATAGAATCTAACAACGCGACCGATGGCGGGTTAACGATGGAAGAACACACGCACGCTAACTTCTCCGGACCATCGCTTGTGAAGTAAAATTCATCACGACTTTTTCATATTTTTGAATATTCATTCACAAATTCAAATATCAGTTCTATTGTCGAACAGCATGGCTAACGCGAACCCTGTACCTGAAGTTGAGCCCTATGAACTCGATGAAATTTTTTCAATCATACCTGAGTACGATGGGGATCAAATTTTCATTGATACATTTTTACATTCTTGTAATACTGCCCACCGCATGGCTGTACAAGATCAAAAAATTTCAGTTACATCACACATCAAAAATAAATTAGAAGGAAAAGCAGCAGATCATTAGTTCTCGAAACCCTCAAACATATGATGAACTCATATTACTGTTGATCCAATATTTTGGTGACACACGTTATTTAGCATCTTTGATACAAGACCTTCAAAGAATCCATCCAATGCCTTCAACTTTTATGAACAGACTTCAAGTCAACGATTCAAAAAAGCACAAGCAACCCAAAGACAACCGCTTACTCCAGAAGAGAAGCAAGCACCATGAAGTTTATTCCAAACTATGACCCTAAACACCTCCTTGGCAGGATAAGGACATAGGATCATGCAACAAATAGTAAGAGCTTCCATGTTCGAGCTATTCGAAGAGTGAAACGAGAGCTACACGTCTCATATTTTCAACAACAAAAATCAAACAAAAGTGCAAATACTAACCAGCACACAATGTTATATCTGAAAAAGACGGGGACGCAGTCAAAATGAATACAGAGCAAAATCACAAAACTCCAAAAATTTCTAAAAACCACAAAATTCCCATAATTCACAAAGACCAATCCTCTAATTCCAAGATTTTAGGCCCAATATATCCACAACCGACAAATCAGGGTGGACCACCAGTAATGAAACAAAACCCGAATCAATAAAGACCTTCGGCAATCCAACCAAACCCTATTTTCAATAAAACAAATACACAGAGAGCACATCATCTCAACCCACAAGATTCCGATAATTATATAGCTAATTATCAAGAAAACCAAAATTTTGAAGGAAGCTTATACGACTTGAAACGGAAGACTATACTGCTAATTATCCGTAATATCAGAAACACATATTTCTTGCATTACCCACCGATTCAGGATTTTCAAATAGTCCTTATACAAACAGATCCTTTCCATATCGAACAAATTCGAACTCCTATTCAAATCCTGAATATAGACGATCTGAGCCCCGATTTGATTTTCCAGAACAGAAATTCATGTAGGACAATCCCTCATGGTCAATTCAAAAAATTTATATTACATTATGGACGCTACCAACACGTTCAAAATAATAATTGACACAGGAGCCAGACTTCCAATTTCCAAACCGAAAACAGCAGAAGAATAAAGGAACCGATTTTCTGGAAATATGATGATCCAAGGCATTACTGATCAAAAAATTTCACTGTACTATCTCAAGGCCCCATTCGAAAAGATTTGTCTATCACATACGCCTCACGAACCCCCTGTTCAGCAGAATATGAATATTCTGCAATCAAACGAGAATTATTGGCCATAGTTTTGGCAGTCAAACACTTTAAACCTTACCTCTTCGGACGAAAATTCAAATTATTTACAGACCACAGACCACTCATTTACTCCATAAAAGAGCTTGACCGCAGGCTTGCTAGAAGGCGTCTTAAACTCGAGCAATATGGTTGAGAAATAATGTAAAAACCCAGAAAAAAAATCAGAAACGCTGATGCACTTTCAAGAATCAAAACTGATTTCACGAAAGCATGCTTCGTCTTCAACTCAAAATTTATCCCAACAGGTACTTTCATCTTGCCCACAAACAAAGATTCATACCTTGAAATAATTCAAGACCCTTCAGATGTCCCTGAAACTTCTAAAAATTCCGATAACGCGAAATTCCTGGAAACAACGAGCCGGAATATTCAGCTGAACACATTACACATGAATCTTTAATTTTCGTAAATCTATACAAAACCGAATCTCCAATCGACTATTCAAAAATCGAATATTCAAATTGTGAATTACTTAACAAGAAAAATAAAACATCTCAATAATTCCCTGACAGAAAGAACTAGAAAATTTTCATTATAAAAGTTTTGAAGACATTCTTAAAGGAGATTACGAATTCCAAAATCTACCAACAAATATTGTTCCGAGCAAAATAGTCAAAAATCGGAAATACTATAGTTCCTTTCTCTCTCTACTACTTAGAAATGGACAGAAAATTTTAATACATATGCAGTTATTACTTTGCTGATTATTTATTCCTCAACTTCACTTCTTCGAAGAAGTTGAAGCAAATTTCAGTTTCCGAAACGTAAAGATTTTGGAAGGTGAAAATACTCAAAGAAGAGTCGATAACAACTGATTTTCCTTAACACAAAATGACTTTCGTTCAAATACAGTAAAATTATTGTCACACCTGACAAAGATCAAATTCCAATAACTATAGATTGAAACCATAATGGAAAGAGTAATCAATGAAACAATCCGAAGAATACGCGAAAAATATATTTGTTGAACCAACCAAAAATTATGCCCTCAGTATTCGTGACGAATCTACGAAAAAAACACAGAAACAATATCAGACTCTTCTTTTATACTTCTTACATTATTGTACCCCATTAGAAATTCATTGCGACTATAGACGAGAATTTGATGATGCCATACTCAGAGACCTTTGTAATTTATTCAATATAGAATCAACATATATGATGGAATTAGCTGATACTTGATGAAAAAACATAACGTATTCGAAAAACAACACTTCATTGTGAGATTTCCACTAAACAGTTTTTCAAAAACGAAACACGTTTTGCTATATAATGGCTTCTTCAGGCTTGTCTTTACTACTCTAACGGAAACCATCCTCAATCCAATGGATCAGTGGAAATAATTCACGCAACTTTACTTGAAATTATTAGAGCCCATTTGGTAGAACACCCAAATTACCATCCCTTTAACGTATTACCTTATGCCGTAATATGTCACAATGATTCCGTGAATAAATATCATGGATTACCCCTAATAACAACTCATTGGATGTAAGATATGTCAATAATAGGATTTCTCACTACTATAAAGTCGCACGCGAAAAAATAGAGAGAAAAAAAGAAAAGCGAAAATTAGTTTCGACCGGAACATTTCTGGCAAACAACCGGGCTACAAAGTAGGCGATGAAGTATATGTGAAAAATCACGAATAAAAGACAAATTTCAAAAAAAAATTCAAAGGACCGTTTACTGATATTTCTTGAATGGAAACTTTGAAGTCGAAAATAATACAAAAATTATGAGCCATCCCGGGACTCCTAGCAGATATAAAACATCAATAATGATATTTTTTGATTCCTGTGATGATTGTTGGGTACTTCAATATTCATAAAAAATATGTTATTGAAATATACATAAAAAAATCTTTCATTCTTATAATACTTGGGCATTCTTGAAGACTGGCATCAAATCAAATTATCTAAATGAACAATTGCTTTAGGCCAGTCTCAACTCATCAACACAGTAGATTTATGGACTGATACCTATCAGAAAACAACTACTCCCCTGGCTAATACCACGAAGGGCGTTGGACCATATACGACAGGTGCAGTGCAGGATTCTTAACAGAAGTATTTCCTGCATATGCTGTTGGTGATACAACTTCCGGCATAGATTTTTAATTATCGGAACACACTTGCAGTCTGGTTTCGGGCTATTTGGCCACTCGTCAATGCAAGGTAGTGTCTATCATCAACTTAGAGTCGATGATGATACTCTGGAAGGAATTCGATTTTTAATTATCGGAAATAATGTAATCAGGCGAAAAAACGGTCAACTCCTGATGAACCAGTGAAGCAGAGAGAGGGAAGAGGAGGTAGGTGAAAGCGTTTGAATGATCTTCAAATAGACATCTCTCGTAGGAATAGTCCAGTCATCACCCATATACGATTGTAGATACTAACAATCGAATAATTTCATTCCACGTTTTATTGCTCAATATGATCGATATTTTCTTTCAGCTATTTATTTTTATTTTTTTCGTTCTCTCAGAGATTCCAAATCATATTAGACAATGGAAGTCCGAACTAGTAAAATCCACGATTTTCCTGTCAATAAAAAGTTAGAAAAACATTCGTGCGCTACTCGCTATTAGCTGATTTTGGAATACAATTTTGTCAGTCTCCATGAAATTCATTTTTCAGGCAAGTGAATAATGCACTAGGCATTATTATTCAGGAGAATTGAATCAAAATTGATTATTAATCGATTCGAAAATAATATGTTCTACGAAATTTGTGTAAATTTCAATCTACCAAGAAAGTAAATTTTACAATCATTGACCCTTGAAACAAATCAAATATACACGGGCTTATTGCACATATAAATGCCTACTTTGATTATAATTGATATAATAAAAATATAATTAACTTACTGATGACTTGATATTGTGTCGCAGTGTGATTTTCCTTTTTCCGCAGAAGGTTGCTCATTTTCACTTTCTGAATTATCACTGTCAGGCATATTTTATTTTTAATTACTTTCAAAAATAATATATTGAGTAGAACACAAATTATGTATACTGCAGTAAACACAATTGTATACACTATAGAGGTGTTCTATGTATACAAAACGTATCCGCCTATCTCCTTCTTTCTCACTTACGGCCAGTCAAATAATGAGAGAGAGAGAGAGAGAGAGAGATGGAGAGAGAAATACATTTTGAATATAGGAGTGTCAGAAAACGCCTTAAGTATGCGAGCTAAGCGTGGCGAGAGAGATAGCATAACACCGAACCAGTGAGAAGCGAATCGCACAGTCGCTTGCGCATAGCAACCTGTCGCCACGACATGCATCGTCATGCCAGCAATCGGTTTAACGTGCCGCTATAGATGTTTCATATAAAAAATTACAATTCCAACATTGTGTCATCTACGAATCTGTAGTGGCAATGTCTGAATCAGATTGAAAACTAGAGTTTAAATTTTTTTCATCAATTGGAACTGAACAATGATCATCCGTGATTTGAATATTCTGTGAACATGTATATGACAAATAAAATAAAAAAACTTTCACAGTAAGTGACGGCGTGGTGTGAAGTTTGAATCAAGTTTGAGAAAAGAGAAAATATATAAGGAATCTGTCACAATTCCAACATGAAATGTATTTATGCCGCTCAAATTGAGTACTTTTTTTTGGTGGGCGTTTCTGATATTCAAGTACCTAAAGTACCTGAAGGTACAATATGATAGAAATATCCGCCACAAAAAATTAACATGGAATCAAATGATAAACTTTACTGTGATATAGATGATTATTCGACTTCGAAAACCCTCCAAATCGCATGTGATTTAAATGAATCATACCAATTCCTACTCACAATTTTTGTGTGTCTTATGTACGAAAGTGTAGAACGACCATAGTCAATTTTCCATTTCATATCGACTTACTTTCTGAATCCACTTTTTTTTTCATTATCCCCACATTTTATTTTTTTTAGATATCCCGATTTTTTGAGGAATTTTGATTTTTTTGGATGTATATGAACTTCAAAGAAAACTTGAGATTTAAAAAAAATGTGAGCCGTCGCGGAACGCCTGGCAGATGTGAAACATCGAAATTATTTTGTATAAGTGATATTCATAAAAAAACAGATTACGACAGGAACTAAATATGGAATAAGGTAAGAATAAAATATTACGATTTTCTCCCAGAAAATGATGATTGTTTATTCAATATATACAGGGTCTTTCACGACGAGCGTTCGTTGGGAATATATGGAGAACGATTCAAAATAAAAACTTGGAATTTTGTGGTAGTGGGTTTTACAAAATAGCCTTTTCAAGCAAAATATTCTTAACTTCCGGTCTCTTTCCGTTATACCAGAACTTGAGGGCAACTTCCTTTTTTCAAATAGAACACCCTGTATTTTATTACATTTTTGAATTTCTCGGCCCACTTTGTATAACAATACCTATACCCAAATTGGTTGGTTTTCGAGATATTAAGTTTTTTCTGAAAAATTTGACAGTTACAGCACCACTCCGAAAAAATTATAACTCATAAACAGTAACAGTCGAAAATGTGAAATTCCACAAAATCATACCTGAAGCATTATGTCATGAACGGGTCTATCGAATTTTTGAAGATATTTTAGAGGGTGGTCGAAATTTTCACCTAAAACATTAAATCGAGAAAACTGATGAAACACGATTTTTTCAAATGGAATCCATACACTATTCTATTATTTTTGGATAATACGAAAAAAAAAAAGATATCAAATTCATGAAGAATGTCCTATACCTAAAATACTATTCTGGCAAGATATATCTGATTTTGAGAAATATGTGAAATGTAAATCATTCGAAACAATACCAAACTAAGAAAGCTCTGAAAACGAATGAAGTTACAACAGATATGCCAAAATTTGATGCGACATAATTGACGTATATTTCGTAGTTTTCTATTTGTGTGCAAAATGTCTCGTTTGGGGTATTCTAATGAAGATTTCCTGAATTTAATAATCATCTATGGTGAATGCAATAAGATAATGGACAGAACTTGTCGTGTTTTTGCAGAAAGATTTCCAAATCTACACAGACCCAATAAAAATATTCTGAGTAAACTTCTAAAAAACTGTCGTGATTTCTGATCTTTTTTGTCTGTCATCAACAAAAAAGACACTCGTAAACAATGAGGACATCGATATTGTAGTTTTGGCCTACTTCACAGCCTATCCAGAAAATTCGTTGAAGAACGCAGAAAAGTCACTTAGAATTTCATGTTCGTCAATAAACCGGATTTCAATCAAACATAAGTTGCGTCCTTTAAATATCACCTGAGGACCCTAAGTTCATGAAGAACATGATATGGACAGATGAAGTCAAATTTGCCAAGAATGGTATGTTCAACCCTTTATAATAGTCATTTTTTGGGCAGAAGAAAATCCAAAGCTCGTTCGCCAGCGCAACTTCCAGCATTCATGAAGTTTTAATGTTTTTGTGCTATAAAGGAAGACCGAATTTTATGTTTATATCTTTATGATGAGAATTTGAATAGCGATAGATATTCGCATATAATTAGGAATGTGGTTGGTGGATCCATAAGGCATGTTTCTGAACAATACCGTTTCAAATTATGGTATCAGATGGATGGAGCCCCTGCATATAGTAGTGATACCGTTGCTGGATTGTTGAATGGGATGTTCGAAGATCAGTGGCTTTGCTACAATGGGCCATTTCAATTTCCTCCTCGCTTTGCAGACTTGACGCCACTGGACTTCTTCATCTGGGGTTATATCGAATGGAATATTTATGCGGATCCTGTGAGTAATGAAGAAAACGTGAAACGAAGGGTTCTGAGAGCTTTCAATAATTTGATTCCTGACTCCTTACAGAAAGCTACTAATAGTGGTATGCAAAAACGAATATATTCTTGTTCAGAACACAACGGCAATGTCTTTGAACATCTGTCAAAATGAACCACAATATTATTTGAATTCAAAGAAATTAAGTTGAATTCTAAAATTAAAGTAAAATCTAACTTCGAAAAATATAAACAAAATGGAATTTCTGTATTCGATATCAATGAACAAAGATATAATTCATCTCTCTGATGACATTTCATTTAAAATCCATCCATTTTCATGTTGTTTTCAAAGCTTTCTTGGTTTGGTATTGCTTCGAATGATTTACATTTGAAATATTTCCCAAAATCGGACATATCTTGACAGGGGTGTATTTTAGGTGCTCACAGGACATGAATTTGATAGTGTTTTTTTCGTAGTATCCAAAAATAATAGAATAGTGTATGGATTGCATTTGGAAAAATCGTGTTTCATCAGTTTTCTCGATGTTATATTTTAGGTGGAAATTTCGATCACCCTGTGAATAATTTTTAAAAATTCGACAAACCTGTTCATGAATTGATGCTTGGGGGGTGATTCTGTGGAATTTCACATTTTCAGCTGTTATTGTCTATGAGTTAGGCTTTTTTCGGAGTGGTGCTGTAACTGTCAAATTTTTCAGAAAAAAATAATTATCTCGAAAACTAACAAACTTGGGTATAGATATTGTTTCACAAAGTGGGCCTAAAATGTGCTGAGAATTTCAAAAATGTAATAAAATACAGGGTGTTCTATTTGAAATAAGGAAGTTGCCCTCAACTTCCGGTATAATGGAAAGAGACCGGATGTTGAAAATATTTTTCTTGAAAAAGCCATTTTGTAAAACCCATTACTACAAAATTTTGAATTTTTATTTTGAATCGTTCTCCATATATTCCTAACGAACGCTCGTCGTGAAAGACTCTGTATATTCATTTTCATCAGATACCAAAATTGAAAATTAAAAAATTTATTTCAAAATGTGACAACTCCATTCTTTCAATCAGTGACTTCGGTGATACCATATCCGATGTTGCCTCTGACGGTATTACTGTGACAATTGGTCCATGATAACTGAAGTATGTTACAAAAGTATGGAACATGATATTAATATTTTTTACTCTAAAAAATACATTGAAGTTTCAATAGAAACTGAAATAAAAATAAGTATATTCTGATACTATTAGAATAATATAATGTTACATAACATTGATAGTATGTCCTGTGTTTAACTCATATTGGTGATGTTCCGTTTCAATGATGATATTTTGTAACCCCTGTGATAATTGTTGGGTACTAAAGTAGTAATAAAAAATATGTAATTGAAATATTTATAAAAATATTTGGATGTGGCTTCAATATACTAGTAAACTCAAGATTTTTAGCTAGTTATTGCAATTTATTTCAAATTATAAATAATATCAATAATAAATGTTTCAATATAAATTCCACCATCATCAAAAAATTATTGATTTGTTCAATTTTTTATTGAACAGTGAAGTTTGAGGTGTACTGAATTGAACTTCAAAACAATGAGCAGCCACAGGCCGTCGCGTATTTTTGATATGTAGCGTTCTTGGTGGAATCAAATGTGCCAAGTCACTTGAACACCTCTCGTGGAAGTATCTATGCAACAAAGACAAATATCCAACCTTTCTTCGATGTTCCGGAATATCAAGGTTGCGAGTGATGTTTGTGTCTCCAATCAAGTGGATGACTCTTTTATGGATGGAATCCAGCAGCTTCAGGTTATGCCTAGGGGAGAAGCTCTATCCATGTGAACAATACTCCAAAGAAGGTCTGATCTGAGCTTTATAAAGCATCAAAAGTTGCTGAGGTTTGTACAGTTTTCTGGTTCGGAACAGTGTTCCAATCTTTTGAAAAGCAGCCTTTGCAATTCCAGTGACATAATTGTGCCCAAACATATTGGTGTCCATTTTAACCCCCAACAAACTTGTCGAAGTAAACAGTGGAATTGTCAGTCCTGATATTGTATCCGGTTCAGAGACTTTTTTTTTTGAAAAAACTGATGCCTATGTTTTCGTGGCATTGAAATAAACCTGGATACTTCCACCCCAATTCGAAATCACTTCTAGATCATCATTGAGATATGCAACCTCCTGATGCCGGTGAATATGTGCATCAGCAGCCGATGTTCTGAAATCCACATGGAATGACGAGACAAGTGTGCGGTCGTCAGCGGAGCGATATATCATATTCTTGTTTTTTTTTCAATAAGTCGTTGATATAAGAGGGTTGGAGACAATCTGGATTCCTGGGGAACACCAGCGTTGATGGTATTAGTATTCGAGAGATATTCATCGACGGCCACTTGCGACTAATTTTGAAATGAAATTTTGTCAGTTTCAGTGCATTATTTTTTCTAGAAGTGAAATTGAAATCAAATTATGATTAATTTCAAAACATTATATGCTATGAGAATTGTGTAAATTTCAATCTACCAAGAGAGTGGATTTTGCATCTACTGACTCTTGAAATAGACCAAACATACGCGGGCTCAATGCACAGAATAATACACAATTCAATCATGAAATATGAAAATATAATTAACTTACTGATTACTAATGGTGCTTTATTTGCAGGAAGCTGCTCACTGTCACTCTCTAATTTATCACTGTCAGATATATTTTATGTTTGATCATTGAATTTTTGCAAGAAAAAAACACAAGCATGACAGAAAAATTTTCAAGGCGCTCTGAGAGCGGTGCCTGTGCGGAAATAGCAATTCACATTGGATTTGAATCGCTGGACATTAAATCCATACTGAAACACAGGTTATGTATACTGTAGTGAACACAACTGTATACACTATAGTTATTCGAGCTCAGTGTATCGAAAGATATAGCGTAACGCCAAACCATTGTAAAGAAAATCGGACAGTAGCTTGCGAATGGCTATCCGTCGCCAAGGTATGCACCGCTATGCCAACAATGGGTTTCAGGTTCGGCTATAAATGTTTCGATTTTATCAAAACTGGAATTTTCAGAAATTCAAATATATATTACTCCAGTTTTCCTGAAAATATTTCAAATAGTTTCAGTCCCCTTCTTATCAACATGCGATAACTCATGTTCAAAGACAACGTTATTAGACACTCAGATTTGCAAATCCCAAGAGTATGGATATGATTATTATATTTATCATCTTTGTCAACAATTTCTTGATCATAATTTCATGATTATAGGATACCAATAATATTGACACAACCACTGAATTGAACTTATAAGTATTTAGAGATTTTGATTTTTGTAATTCTAAGCAGAAGTAAGACACTTGGTTATTACAGAATTGGTCTTCAGACATTAATGTTTACAAATTCCCTTGAACTTCATTCAAAATGAGCTGTGATTCATCAATCCGTCAGAGTTAATGAAACACCTAAAAATATACCCAACAGAAGGCGCTCGAATTAGTAAAATATGAGTCCGCTACAGTTATAGGAGATCTGGAAAAGTGTACACAATTTATGCTTTACCAAAACTCTGACGGATACGAAAAAAAATTGTTTTGGGTTAATTCAGGTATGGAGATTCCGAATCTGCAAAAAAATGTAACGGACTAATTGGAGGTCGAATTCCGCTACAGTTAATGTGAGACAAACACTCACATGCCTATATACAAACATACATAGACACATACATACATGTTCATGAAGGGCCATACTTTTTTTGGTGAGAGTTCAAAAGAGGATAAATTATTTATGTTTTCAGCGGCAAATTCTTCCACACTTTATGGAAAATATTCCACTGAATATTCTACAAAATTTTTGATATTATCCCTATGGTATACCTGCACACCTCTACAGTGTGCGGATACAACAAAATTTTTGAATAGACAGAAAAAAAACATGTAGATTGGTAAAAATGGTTCAGTAAGGCTACTAAACCTCATTCTATTATTTGAAAGACCTGAAACCAAAAATCTGGGATGACTTTCATACAATCACAAAAAATATGTTGAAAAAAAGTTTTAACAAGTTGAAGTGGCTCAATCAACGTATCATATGATGTGTATATACTATAGAAGAAACATGGAGTGTTTTTTACACTTTCATCGTGTTGAGTTTGTTTTTATGTGTATCTGAAGTTCTTTCGTTAGTATATCCATTCAAACACAGTTATATAGTTTAGTGTCTACATTTTCTATTTCAATTTTAATATTTTAATAGATTATTGAATGAATTTAGGTTGATTTATTATCTACATCGTTACCTAATGAAAAAATCTATGATTGTGAAAAATATATAGTAAGTGATTGATAACTGTTGAAATAGCATCCACAATTCTTGGAATACATAGGTAAGTAACGTGGGGATGATAAAGGCTTCCAAAACATAAAAGACAAAGTCAGATCCCTATTTCATTCCTGTGTTCCATGGACCAAATCATGATGATGGTGGTCATGGTCCGAAATCGTTTTGAATGCTTAATATATGACTTAATGAAAAATAGAAATTGCTAAAAAGTTTCACAGATGAAGGTGGCCATCATTGAACAAAATGATTTTTCGAAACTTCAATGCAGCCAAGTGAAAGTGTAAATAATAACACAAAAAATTCCTTCTAGTTTTCGTAATGTATAGACTGAAAGTCCCCTGTCAAAAAAACAAAATTAGACAATTATGATTTTACACAAATATTTTGTTTTTTTCTGTACTTGAACCAACTTCATAACTTTAAGAGTTCTCCAGGCCTCTTGAAAAAAACAGACCGTATGAATTGTGAAATTTTGGGATCCTAATGATTTGTCCCGTTCAAGATATTGAATGAGATTTTCAGTCAGAATAAGAATGAACTATATTATTTTGCAGTTTATCACAAGTTTGTATATTTATGTTTTCTATTTATAGACCCAGCCACTGTACTTTGTCATACTTACAAATAATCAGTAACACGTCACCAATTTAAACGGTTACGTGAGAACAACTATGTCACATGTAGCAACAGTCACCTCAATACAAAGTCATCTTACATAACACATATATCGATATCATTTTGAAGATCTAAAATTCACAATATGCACGAAAACTCGATTTGAAGTTCATAAAGACATGGTCGTTCCAAGTTAGAGCGCTGCTTCGCAATTACTAGCCAGATTTTACCGCTGGGAATTAGGTTGTAGATGAACAATCATCTACGTTTTGGATATCTGCCAATTATTTGATCCCAGTTTTCCGAAACACCACGTTCTACACAAATTTAATAGTGGTTTGTAAAATTGTTCCATTGAAATGTTATTTAATAATTTTGGCTTTTGTTTCTCAGATTGAATTTGAAATCATATAAAATAACAGTTGAAAAAATATTTCCAAAACACATTTTTAATAAAACGTACTAAACATTTTCATCATTAATGATTGTTCTATATCGTATTTGTATTTGACTTCTCCAAAAAAAACATAATGTAGGAATGTAGGCTTTCACGGCTGGCGTCGATGTTTTGGTTGGTTTCCGGGTTTTGTCGTGAACTTCTTTGGTGATAATCTCCAAACGTTTCGACCGCATTTGCGGCATTCATCTTCAGTAGCGTGGTCGAAGTATTCTTCTTGACGTATCAACTGAGTACTTCTACCACGCCACTGAAGATGACTACCGCAGTTGCAGTCGAAACGTTTGGAAATTATATCCAAAGAACACCAAGGCAACATTCGGAAACCAACCAAAACAGAACATAATGTGATAGATATATTTGTGGTTGATGTTTATTGTTTTACCCAATATTTCGAGCATGGAAAAATGTATTCATAACATCCCACAACAAACGTCTTTCAGGTGACTGTCATGAATACGAAAATGAAATATTTCATTTCCAAACTCATCAATTTATCCGCATAAATATAATTCACGTCGATCAAGAAAATGCGTATATATCAGCTCAAAAAAAATCATATAATATAAAATATATTTGTGATATTTGATATTTTATAATACCAAATAGTTCAAGAAATGAAAATTATGTATCCCAAATATCTCAAAATAAACGTCTTCCAGAATAGTGTCATAAATACATCACTACATATGAGTATTACAAAACCAGTCCAACGCCGCGTTTGCCTGTCTGAACGCGATGAACTCGAAAACTACCAAACAGATTTTCATACGGTTTTCACCAATGAACGGAGTGATTAAAAGTTCATATGTATAATTCATTATTGTTTTACGAAAATTGGTTGAAATATGACAATGTGATTCGTACGGAGTCGGGCTTATGGTGCTACCCATGCGAGCTTCCATCGAAAACGCTGCCCAATCCCTTGTTGGTAATAAACTACCTGTTGAAATAAAAATAATAATACCAATTCATTGATATTAGTTTTTTACTAGGTTTCTGAAATATTTTGTCATGAAAATTATGAAAATTGATCCTCATTTTTCGATTATAGGTTGTCTCATATTTTGTAGGTCATATTTTGTTTACTAAAACAATGATAATAATGACCATAAGCCTCATTTTCATTATTTTTGTTCGTCTGGTACCATTTATGTTTTTTCAAATACGTTTGTCATGGGTACGATGAATGATATCTCCTTTTTTGGATTACCGGTTGTCTCATATGTTGTAAGACACAAAATTGTCTGATGGTTGGTATAATGATAATAATGACTATAAACCCCACATTTATTATTCTTGTGTTTCTGGTACGAATTCTGTTCTTTGAAATAAAAGTTGTCCCATATTTTGTAGATCATAAACTACTTGTCGAAATGGTAATAATGTAGACCAAAAATTTAACAAGAGATTTAGGTTTCTAGTGTTTTATACTGGTTGTCCCATATTTTGTAAAATAAAAACTTGTTTGCTGAAATATTGATAAAAATTACCGTAAACCTTACGTTTCCTATATTTCGTAGGAAAATTATGATAATAAAAATTAACAATTCAACAACCATTATATTTGCGTTTCTGATCGTTTTACTGCGTTTCTGAAAACATTTATAAATACAATGGTAAATACTGACCCTTTTTTATTGATTACAGGTTGTTCCATATTCTGTAGGCAAAAAGTACTTGCCGAAATACTGATAATAATAATTATAAATCAAGTGAGCATTATTTTCATGTTTCTTTTAATGTTATCGCGTTTTTTCGAAAGTTTCTAATGAATATGATGAATTGAGATCTATATGTATCGGATACCAATTGTCCCATTTTTGTAGGTAGTAAACTACTCGTTGAAATAATTAGATAGATAGATAATTTATTTCACTACGTTACTTAATAAAATGTTTAAATCCAGTCAAAAAATAGCATAAAAGTAATGGTCAGTTGAACAATTAAAATAGTATAAAAACAAACAAGAAAGACAAATACAAAAATGTAAAAATAAAATTCAGTGTGTCGATATCATAAACATCTGAAGTGATTTACGAATCCCTTGACAAAATAGAAGCAAAATTTCGAAAGATAATTTTTAATTTTTTTTTTTTAATTTGGACATACTTAGAATTTGGCAATCATCAGTAAGATAGTTGTAGAGGTTGGAATCCAAAGTGTTCTCTTGTGATTTATTCAAACGATAGCGGTTTTTTCGAATTTTATTAAAATATTTGGTATCATAGTCATGAAGGTATGATTGCTCAATTAATGAAGTTGAATTACCTGGATGTAGTCCTTGAACCAAATGTATTTTATATGGATGGAATTTGTTTGTTGACAAAATACGTTGTATTGACGATTTCGAAATGTGTCACATTTCATTGCTATTTGTCTGGTGGAACTAAGTGGTTCCAATAACATTTGACCTAGCACTGCAACATTGTGATTCTTATCAGCAGCCGTTTTTGGGTTTTTTCACTTCCGTTCATTGAAACAACCATTTCGTGCCATAGAATTGGCTAAACCAGGGAATTTTTCGTCTGACGGTAATTTTCTGTCAGGATACCGATTAGCGTATATTCTCACTGCTTCATTTGAATTTCTCTTGCTTCGCCATGAATACATATCATATCCAACTTTTCTGCATTTGAAAATTGAATCATTTTTCAATTTTACGAAAAACCAACACAAAACTGAATACACTTTTGTCAAATCTGACAGGATTTCTGACAGATTTATAAATACATTATTGCATTCATTTTGACTTATTCATGGCCCTCTATATAATACGTAATGAAATTGCCTTTTTTCATCAGTATTCAAGAAAAACCACAAGTGTTCTATATGGCTGAATTCAGAATTTAATGCAGAATCCAAAAACCACTTGAAAATACTGGGTATCCATTTAAAAAAATTGGCAACGCCCTAACGAAAGACGCCTAGTGCTGGATCTCAACGTAAACGAGAGGACCCTTTGACACCAAAATTATCTGCTTTCACGAAATATGGATATTCTTTGTCATATTTCAGATATTAG
>WOGR01002629.1:0-13970 GCA_015342045.1 Leptinotarsa lineolata | reverse complement strand
CGTCACATGAATTTCATCATTTTTTGCCCCTTCCCCCGTCCTAGTCACAGCTGGTCACATTTGTGAGACTCCCCCTTCCCTGGTGTGATGTCACAGCGGTTCCGAAATCAGTTTAATTTCCATTTAAATATTTTTTAATAACATTGACATCAAATCAAACAATTAGCAAAACAAAAAACGATTAATTATATTAATTAAAGAAATTAACAAAACAAAAAACGATTGACCATGTTAATTTACGAAATTAACAGAAGAAAAAATATTAATAGAATTTTATTTAACTTAAAGATAGAAACTTAATAATCTTGAATCCATGGACTTTGAACCCACTCTTTTAAATTATTTATAACTGGCATAGCAGCCACTTCGTTATCGTTTGGGTTGTTAATGTCAGGAACATTAGTTGTGTCAACTTCTTTTTCATCCAACCATACAGCATCATCGTCATCATCCACACAAAGAATTTCTCTGGCACGTCTATCTTAAATTTACACAGATATAGTTGTATATGTTCATGAGGTTTTCGTAAAGTAATTGTTTAAAGTTAGTGTTTTAACACAGATTATAATAGATTTTGAAATGTGACGTGACGAAAATTAGCACCCCTCCCACCCCTTTGTCACACAATGTCACACTTCGTCGACCCCCTTCTTCCCCCTCAACCTGTGACGTAATTTATAGATGGCCCCCAAACAGACCGAAACCGGTCTGCAAGTGTGTTCCAATAATTAAAAATCGATTCTGGAAGTTGTGTCGCCAATAGCATATGCAGGAATTACTTCTGTGAAGAATCCTGCACTGACACCTGTCCGATATAATCCAACGCCCTTCGTGGTATTAGCCAGAGGAGTAGTTGTTTTCTGATAGGTGTCAGTCTATAAACCTACTGTGTAGGTGTGTAGAGTCATGGATTCCTGATTTCATCCTAGTGAATCGGAAACTAAACAAGTTCAATCCACTCGACCAAAAGAAAGTAAAGCTCAGGTGCTTTGTCATCTACTCTCATATGATAGCGAACCATGCAGAGAGATGATCCGAACTCCTGATGTCTCTAAAAGCTCCATCCAATATCCTTCTGTTCTGTAGACACTCCAAACCCCAAGGTCCACGGCTTCCCGGTTGAGAGACCAACAATTCCGGTTGCCAAATATGTCGTAGTTTGTTCTGATTGAGTTCTTCCCAGAGATTACTTCTTGTGAGTTATGCTGTTCTGCATAAGATCCATTTTCATGATTTTTTAATTTGTTTTTGTTCACATTGTATATGTTTGTGAGTAGTTGATATATTTGGCATAGGTAATAAAAAGTAAGCCATCACCAATAAATCCAATAATTTTTGAGTTTATTCAGATGTCATAGCCTTCAACAATTACATAAGTATATCTCTCCAGTAAACAGCAGGATGCTTCCATCTAAGAGCTGTACATCATCTTCGTAATCCCCGGAGCGTCGTTGAGATGGACTGTTGCTCATTTGTCTATCCTTCAAGGGCTGAATCGAGAATATTTTTATAAAAACCTTTAAAAATTTTGTTTTTACTAATCGGTTCTCTTCTCAAATTTTTCATTAGCTTTCTGTTATTAACATGTGATTTTGAGATGGACCCAAAAGTCGGTGTTGTGTAACACCCTAATATTGTAAACAGTGACCTAGTTCTTTGGGTTCGTACACATCGTGCATTGTTTTGTTTAGGAAAGCAAATGTTTTCATAATGTGAACACGAATTCATTAATAATTCAGGCCTGGCTTTGTTGTCGGAATATCAATCTACGATATGAGTTTCTAAAAATGAGTGATTGTTTTTTATTACCATCGCTATATGTTTTTGTGAATGTTCTAGTTTCGTTTTTACAGAGTAAGTGTAATAATACATTCAGCTTGAATTTTTTTAAGGACAAAACACAAGCACTGCAGAAAAATCCTTAAGGCGCTATAAGAGCGGTGCCTGTGAGGAAGTAGAGATTTACATTGGCTTTGAATCGCTAGATATTGAATCCATTTGGAAAAACGTTCTCAAAAAGGTTATTCCACGTGAACGCAGTTCTCCAAATGAAAAAGTTCTTAAACAGTGAAGTTCTAGGTGTACTGAATTGAACCTCAAAACGATGAACAGCCACAGTCCACCGCTCTTGGTGGAATCAAATGTGCCAAGTCCCTCGAACACCATCCGTGAAAGTATCTATAAAAGAGAGACAAATCTCCAACCTTTCTTCAATGTTCCAGACTATCAAGGTTGCAAGTGATGTTCGCGTCTCTAATCAGACAGATGGCTCTTTTCTGGATAGAATCCAGCAGCTTCAGGATATGCTCATGGGCGGAGTCCCTTGCATGAAAACAATACTCTATATAAGGTCTGATCTGAGCTTTATAAAGCATCAAATGTTGCTGAGGTGTGTACAGTTTTCTGGTTCGGAACAGTGTTCCAAGCTTTTGATAGGCAGCCTTTGCAATTCCAGCGACATGATTGTGCCAAGACATATTGGTGTCCATTCTAACCCCCCAACAAACTTTTCGAAGCAGAAAGCGGAATTGTCTGTCCTGGCATTATTATATCCGGTTCGGAGACATTCATCTTTTTAAAGAAAACCGATGCCTGGGTTTTTGTGGCAGTGAATTGAACCTGGTTACTTTCACCCCAATTCTAAATCACTTCTACTGGTGTATAGTTATTTGGAAGATATTTCTTGCCCTTTTTGGGAATAGGCTGAACGCGAGCAATCTTCCAAAAAGGAGAAAAAACCCCTTCCTTGCAAAGTCTGCAAAGTACTGGTGTAAGTTTATTTGCGCACTTTTTAAGTACGGTGACGCGCAGTTAATCAGGACCAAATGCCCAGTTGATATTGAACTGTTTCAAAATTCGCCTGACTAGACGTTGTCGAAAAGTAAATTTCCGGCATTGTGGAATCTAGTGTGGAGATAGTAGGTGATGCCTTTCCCAGATAATTGACTGTGGAGTGGGACGCAAATTATTCAGCTTTTTCTATAGCTGTTATTGCAATTAAACCATTTGCTTCTGTTAGTGGTGTAATTGTGGGTTTTGTGAAGTTTTCATTAACAGCTTTAGCTACCGATCAGAAGGATCTTGACCCGTTGGGATTGGCAAGCAGTTTATCCCTAACTCTCTGATTGTGAAGTTATTTGCTTCCATTTATTTCGAGTTTTCAGCTTTTGCGAGCATTAACAAACCTAGTTCAGTTTTTGGCACTGCCGGTAGGCGAAATTTTTGGAGGTGACAGGTTGCTCGCAATTTTTGATGAATCAAGATTCGCCTCTGGAAGTTCGTGTCACTTAAAAAGGAACATACACATCCATAGATCATAGAATAACTTCCATGATCTCAGAGGCACAAGTCGATAGATCATTGGAGCTTGAAGAAACATCTAGCCAGGGGAAATTTCGGAAATAGTCTTGAAGATCCTTCCACTCAGCAGATCTGTAATGCCAAACTTTGCGCGGCTTAGAGTATTCTTCAACATTTATTGGTTATTCACTCAACACTGAAATGAGTTTGTGGTCAGAAGATCCCAATGGAGACGTCACAGTGACTGTGTAAATTTCTGGATTGGTTGTTAGGTATAGATTCAGAAGACTCCATAACGGTCAGGAATCCTGGTTGGCTCATTAATAATCGGTCCGCTGCTTATTGCATAAGTCTCAGCTGCTTCGCGGCCTTGTTTGTCATCGATATTTGGAAATTTGAGCCATTCGATATTGTGGATATCGGAGTCACCGAATATAGAAATTTCGGCACTGGGATGAATAATTTGCAGAAATTCAATGGTATTTGCAAGTGAAGAGAATAGTTCCATATATTGTGTATCGCTTGTTGATCGATAAATACAGCATATGAATTTAGTGATCTTCTGTGATATTATTTTAACCACATAACATCAAAGTTTTGGGGTTCCAGCAATTTCTTTGGTGACAGGAGGGATCTCTTTGGATAAAAAGACATATTTCGAAGTTACGTTTCAATCGGAAGGCATCATCCTGCAGGATGATGCCCTCGAATTAGGTCCGACTCGGAGATCCGATTGAGTTTCTATTTCATCTTCGGAGTATTTTGACTCTAGGAGCGCCATCATGCAATTTTTCCTTATATTTCCACCCTTGAAATCAGAAATAGCGGCACAGCAACTTTACGCTGCCTGAGCCGACGCAATGGTATCTCACCGGTCGATACCAGGTGGTACCTTAGTTTTCAATTTGAAGTTTGAAATTTACCTCTTCTCATGTCAAACCTTACTGGAGTTTTATCCCAACACCGAACCGTTATTTTTAACACCTTAACACGTGTTGCAGTTATTAAGTTATCATCTCCAAGAGGAAGATTAAACTAATTTTAGATACAGATTTTGTCTCATTTATAACTTAGGTGCCTCTAGTAGTTACCTGCGTCTTATTGTCTTAAAGTAAATTTCAAGTGTTGCCATATCTACTGATTAGGTAATTCTAATAACTAAAATATTATTTTAACAGGTTTTATAGTAAACTATTCGGTATTGACCCACTATCGTTATTTATGATATTGGAACGGCTATGGGCTATGGCTGAAATTCACTTCAAGAGAATAAGACGCGGGTAACTAGTAGAAGTAACTGAGTTATAAATAAGACAAAATCTGTATCTATAATTAGTTCAATCTTCTTCTTGAAGATGATCACTTGGTGATCGAAATACGTGTCGAGGTGTTGAAAATAACGGTTTGGTGTTGAGATAAAACTTCAGTAAGATTCATTACTACACCAAAGGTTCCAAACTATGCATTACATGTCAAACCTGAATATTTTTTATTCCTGATCGAAATTTTCACTGCTTGCATCCACATTAGGAAGCTGATCATTTCATAGATGAAATAATGATTTATATAAAACTGTAGAAAATCACATAATATATGCGGTATATTTGGATATCCTTCGATTTTTTTCCGTCATGAAGTGAAGTAATCTCTTTTTCACCGAAAAACATGAAACACTTTGTTTTGCGTCACATTCTCCGAAATGCCGAATTGTTTTAAAGAAGGCATCTTCCAAAAAATGAAATAAAGTTCGATAACTGGAATATTTCGACTTTTCTCATAATCCTACGGAAGCGCGAAGACCCACATATTTTCATTTTTTGTTTCTTGAATATTTTGACACCATTAGTGGTGAATTCGACTTTATACTTGAAATTTCGTAATTTACACTTTGAACTCGAAATTTCTATTTCGTTGGTCGAAAATTTGATTTTGAACTCGTAATTTTGATTTCAATTCTATAATCTAGACTATGAACAGAAAATTTCGAAAACTTCGGTCGAAAATTCTACTTCGAACCGGAATTTTCGACTTCAATCTCGTACTTTCAATTTGATCCAGAAAATACTGATTCACAGCTTGAACATATGTTCTTATGCTTCTCATCTTACTAATAAATACCATGAAATAATCAAATACGGTATATTGATATACCGAGTATCCCATAAAAAACAGTCCATTCTGAAAATCTCTATAAACATATTTTTCAATCGAAAACACTGAGAAAAGTTCATATCAAAGAGCTATATTATGGCATACGGGGCTTCATTTATTTGCTCTCCACAGCCATAACATATTTTTGTAACGGGAAAAATTCAAAGTTGAAATTTTGAGTTTTGACGAAATTATTCAAAAAACAAAACAGAAATTCTTCTGGACTTTCATATGAAACTACCTGCTTTACTTTTTGGAGTGTTATAATATAGATGACCACAGACACTCTGTAGAAAAAAGTTAAGAAATTTTTTGCGAATCTCTCTGAAAGGGTTTTCATAGTTGTAAAATTGTAAGTGTTCAATCATATAGATATGAAGATTCGTTGTTTTTTACAGGTTCCACGACGAAGAACATGCAAACCTTCTTAACGCCATGTGGCTGATCGCAATAACATTTCTGAGCGTCGGCTTCGGAGACATAGTTCCTAACACGTACTGTGGAAGGGGCATTGCGGTCAGCACCGGTATTATGGTGAGAAAACAGCATCCATATTAGAAGCGAAATGAATGACAGTGACAATACAATTTTTTTTCAAAAAACCGCGAGACAAACTTATATCGGTTTACCGCGATGAATTTACTCAGGTACTTAGCTGTTGCAAAAGAGGCATCAAATCAAATCATCATAACTAGAAATGAACAAGATCGTTTTCAGGAACTACGTTAACATCGTGAAAACGAGCAGGGTCAATTTTTCGGTATTTTTTATTTTACTTCCTCGCCAGCGACAAGAATCTTTCCAAAAGATGATAAAGGTATTAGAGTCGATATTACTTTGAAGCATTTGTCATTTCTTTATAGTAATCATTTTGGAGAAAAATATTTGAAAATTAGAATTTGTGCTGGTGCTCTCTCGCGTCTTTGTTTATTGAATATTCAACCTTATGATCACCTACGTTCACACAATGATGGAGATTTCATTAGAAAAATTTACGCTAATTCCGAAAAATTTTCAGAGTAAATGCACAGCACGCTTGTATTCTTTAGACTTCACTTTTTAGGTATCCACACAAGAAGATATCAGAGAGAATAAATGTGGTGACAGTGAAGGCGATTCAGTGCTGCATCTGCTGCCAATCCAGTGTCGTGTAAAACTTTGTTCTGAGCACTGACGAACAATCATAATTTTGATTTAAATCAACATTTTCAACTGCACTAGTTTGAGAGAAGAGGCAATATTAAATATCTTCCACAGCCTCTGCATTTATTACCTTTGATCAGTTTTTGTATGGATTCCTGAATCTTGAGAACACAATCATAGTTTTAATTTGATTTTGCCATTTTAAAATTTTGGGTGATTATCGCAGACTGAAAATATCCGACAGATCTCCGCGTTTTCTTTAAAGTTCGTTATGGTTTGGTATCCTTGTATACGATCCAGTATAGATAGATAGATTGATTTGGCAAAGCTTTCAATTCAAACAATTGTCAAAACTCAAGTCATAAAAATGATAACATTAACCATACAAATGTCACTTGATATTAATATAAATAAAATCACGTGGTATAGGTAAATATAATAAGTATAATAAAATCACAGATGAAGATTGATGACTAAAATGTAATATGTAATACTGAAGTTACTAAGAAGCTTGAATTTAATACATACTGAAAATGGTTATTTGTCCATGAATTCTTGTAATGAATATGGCCCAATGTCACACAGCAGATCGAAAACACTTTTTTTTATTTTTGTCCTATCTTCTTTGATAATCAAGGGTTAATTGTTGAAGAATTTAAATGATGCGTAATGCGGCCCATGCTGTGTGTTTTTCAATCTATGTTCAGGAACAATATAATTGGATTTCTGTCTGGTGGAATACCCATGTCTATATTTGCCATCTTCAAAATTCGATTTGTTCTCGTTTACAACGAACATAAATATATATAGCATATACAGTGAGCATTTTGTTACCCTTGAAGGTACCACGACAAGTGTCTGTGTAATTCATATTGAACATTGTTTTCAATATACGTTTTCGCATTATGAAAATACGTTCCAGCTGTGTACTTCCTTTCCATACTAATATTCCATATTTCAGCAGAGGATAAACAGTCCCATAATATGCCGTTTTCAGTGCATCGATTTTCAAGTGACGTCTCAACACTTATTGCATAACACTTATTTGCTAGTTTTTTGCAAGATAGTCAATATGTTCCTCATAATTCAGTTTATCATCTATATAGATTCATAACTTGTTGAAATATCTAGTCTTCCACTACTGAGCTGAAAATACTCCGGAATAGCAATATTTTTGTGAACAGTTTTGAACAAAATGTAGTCTGTTTTTAGATGTGTTTAACAATAACTTGTTGGTATTGAAATATATAGATGCTATAGAAATGCCATTTGAAATTAATTTACTGTTACAATGAGATTGGAATCATCTGCATAGCTCACAACTTTAGTACTTGATTGTTTGTATATTTCAGAGAGATCATTTATGTATATAATAAATAGCAGAGTCCCAAGTACACTTCCCTGTGGTACGTCTTTTTCTACTTCTGTGAAGTCTGAGAAAAATTATTATTTTGTTGGCTAATATGTACATTTTGCTTTCTGTTACTCAAATTCTATTTCAAGAGATTCAAGGCATTTCCTCTCATTCCGTAATTAAAAAGCTTTCGAAGTAAAATGGAATGATCAACACAGTCGAACGCTTTACTGAGGTCCAGGAAGACACCACAGGCACAAGAGTTTTGTTAAATTAAGTGTTGAATTTCATCCACAAACTTGTATATTGTCGCGTCTCTCACTCGTCGACTGATTTACTCATATTTTATATGTGATCAGTAAGAATTATGGCACGGCCGATTTCTCATTCATGGCGTTGAGAAAACGCTTGATCCCGTCGATTTTTATCTTAATTTTTTATATTATTCGACAGTTCTATTTCCTTGACGATGTTCAATCTAACCCTCATATTCTGAATTGAATTAGAGTTCAACTAGTACTTCGTTTGATAGGTCGTCAAATCAGTTAGAAAGCTAATGTTTTTTTAACTTCAGTACTAATTAGGTAATATTTTGTTAGCATAGGGTGCGTTGAAAATTGCCTTGCTTGTTTGTTTACAACGTAGAACTTATAATTTGGGGCTTATATATCTATCTTCTGTTGAAAGTAAAAATGATCCCAATGAGACGTTAGGGTTGGATTGCTCCTCGCCGAAGGCGTGTAAATGACAGGGTGAAAAAAAAGCTCCTCAAAATAAAAATCGACGGGTCTAAGTTGGAAACACCAACTATGAGAAATCAGTCGTGTTTCGTCTTCATTGGTTCACCTTGTATACTTTTCAATCGAATGAGAACAAAAACTACGAATTCTTGATCATTTACACGTTGAAAAGATATACGCTACAAAGTAGGTACATTCATTTTTATGAACACAGTATACTTATATTGGATAAAATGTTTGCTGGTGAATGAAATTATTTTCAGATCCTCGAACATTTCAAATCAGAATTATTCACGTAGATGCACCAGAATACGTGTAAACTACTGATATTCAACTCTATTATGAATATTTTGATAATCTTCAATAGAAATCACAAGAACAATATTGAAGTTATACTTCATACTCATTTTGCGACGTAGATGATGGCTAGAGATGAATGATGAGTTAAATGAATAATGGAGAATGGGGTGTATGGAGTGTTGCCGGTTAACGAAACAATTAAGCAAGAGGGCTATAAACGTGCCATCCCAATGCAAAACGTATGCAGGGTGCAGTTCAAAATACGTCTTCAAATAAAGAAAAAAACATGGCGACGATACAATGAGTATATAAGGGGTGTTGAAATAAAAAAAAAGTATATAGAGTGTTTCCAGATACGTCTCGTCCGTCTAATTGGATTTTTTTTCGTGTCTGAAGGTCATTAGGAGACTAACCTAATATTGAAGATACAAGGGCGTGCGGGTACTTTAAGCTCATAATTTCAACAGGAGAACACAAAAATAAAAACTATAGGTGTGCAGCATGTATTCAATTCATTTTGGTCTGCAACCCCATAAATTTCACTGAAGAACATGAAAATGAGAACCATAGGTGTAACATATATAATATTCATTTTTGGTAGTGAATTATCTGTTCGAAAAATTTGTTCAAAATATATTTTTCCGTTAACCCCCGTATGGACAACAACTCTCAAAAGTCTAAACTTTTGCGAGTTAAAGACCAACAAGGTCTTACCTTCCAACGTGTGAATCCTAACATGATTTGGATGATAGGGAGTGAAAATCGATCGTCCGTGGCTTTGCGACTCGAACCACCGGTTCACACAACGGTCGATTGAGTGCACCCACGTCAACTCACCAGCTACCGTTATGAAGTCAGTTATATAAAATATCATCGTTACCGAGACCGCAGCTGAACGGAGTTCCTTTGGAATGATGCATACAGAACGGATTGTTTTTCCCGAATTTCGTAACAATCCACCATGCATCTTCGAAGTTTTCTCAATTCACAACTGCTGTGTATATATTGAAAAGGTGCGGTCTGCCATCTCGAAAGGTTTTCTTCTGATGACCACGCACATAGAGAAATCGACATCAGGTAGATTTTCCTTGAGGATGCTATCCAATAAATGATATTCTACGAAACTTGAAGAATATATCAAATCATGAATATTTTTTTCCGCATAATGAAACCTCTTCTTATGGAGGAGAATGGTTTGATCGGCATCAATAGAAAATCAATATGTTAATTAACGATCTCAATGGCAATCTATTTGAAGTGGAATTGTTGTTCAACAACAAATCCCTGGATATCAACGAATTCTACTCTCATGATGTGCAACTGTCAACTGACTCACGACAATATTCAATGAACTCAGAGAAGCCAACATCATTCAGTAGTGAATGAATCATTATGAAATGTACTTCATTCGATAAATTGATTGATGTAACCGTTACTACGTAGTAGGAGATCATCATGAAATTTGAGGAATAAAACTTTCGATATTTTTATACCTCTTTTATTTGTAACTAACGTTACTGCAATTTCGTTCTGTACGGACATTATCAAACGGATACAATAAACTGAAGCAAGTGATAATGTTGACCCTTATATATCTGTAGGAAGTAACAAAGGTCCTCAACTAAATGGTGTACCTGAATTATGTTTACCTGTGATAATGTTAGTACGCTAATCTGAAAACTGGCGAGTAGATAAGATCTATTTGGTCATTTACTGAATGGTTACATCTACAATGCTCACTCTTATGAAATTCCAAGTATTCCAAATGATTGCGTTTCCAACCCTTGCTTGTATAGTACAAAATTTCCATATTGTTTAGATTCGGGAACTTGTGATTGCATTTCGAGAAATGGTTTGAGAACAATGTATCATTTTTACTTAGTCTGAAGAACCTTTCATGTTCAGCACACTGGTTTGAGAAATTTCGGTCACATTGTTCCACATAAACACTATTACACTCCGGACACTCAAGCTTATAAACTCCAGAATTCTCCATCTTGTCCATTTTATTTTTGTCAATAAGAAGGAAATTAAATAACCTTGTATGTGGCCTGAATGCCACTTTCACATTGTTTTTTTTTTGAAAAATTGTCTCCGTTCTTTTTACCAAAATATTTAGAGTTACAAATTTCTCAATATCTGAGATTGTTTGATCTGGAGGTAAATTTATCTATACGTAAATTTGAGGAATTGTTTTCTGACTAACTTCTGAATTGTTATCATTATTATGTCCTATCTGTATAATTATTTTAATTTTCCTATTTAGATTGTTCGCAGATCTAAACATTACGCATAATCATAATAAATTTCAGGTCAATATATTCAGAAAACCGAGCTATTCAGACATTGTAATGCCAAGTGATTTTTTCCATCTCGACAGTCCTAAATTAGCAGGCTACAATATGTTACACAAATCATTCTCTTCACCTCCATCTGCTAACAATCTGAATGTGAAAATTAAAATAATTATACAGAAAGGATATATTAATGGTTTCAGCTCATACCCAATTCAGAAAATAGTCAGAAAAAAATTTCAAATTTACGTACGATCAATACAGTGTGTAACAACGAAAACTTAACAGAGCCGTTTTTGAATATAAAAAGTAAGATTTTTGAAAAAAGTTTGGACATGTCGATTTCTAATTAAAGGATGACACCTTTCAGACTAATCAGATTTTTGTAGCACACACCCCCTCGAAGGGGTGCGTCCGACGACCCTTATTTAGATAGGGAAAGTAGGTCGAGTGGCACCTTGTTTTAAAGATCTTTTGAATACCTTTACAACTCTATTGAAAGAAAATTTTTGTAACGATTAGTTTTCGCGATAATTTGAAGTTTTAAAGGTATTTTTATTGAGTTCAACTCTTTTCAAAATAAATCAAATTGTTTTCAAGGTACAATTTACGTTCAGAACTTTCATGAAGAAATAAATTTTTGTATGCATATTACAATTCGATACAAACTTCATTGCAGAAAAATAAAGAGATTCACATAGGTATATTTTCGAATCTCTTTTTATAAGTTCATATAGTTATGTTCTAGTTGAAAAGAGAATGTATATTTTCACATCCAGTATGATAAATTGATTCGAAAAATGAAAATTTCACTCAGATGGTTACCATGCTTAAATTGGTATGGTGGTGAATAATTTTCACATAACACTTGATCAGGAGAATCTTCTTGGTCCCGATCGTTTATATTAAGGAATTTGAATTAACTTAGCGTGAACTCGTAATTTATTTGCTCAAAGCCTTGTTGAAACCATCTGTAAGCTAAGTTACTCATCTTCAATTCTTATCGGGTTGGAAGGGATGCCTCAGGGAAAAGACCTAGATAAAGATCAACAATGGGACATATAGCAATATTTTTCTTATGCAAAAGTGTTATCTGGAAAGATTAGGAGAGTTTGATTCAAGTACAACAATAGTAATACGAAGATTTCATTGAATGTCCGCTAGCAAGACGTGTATAAGATGCTAGACTAACCAGGCTTTGCCAATGGAATACCAGCTTACATAATGAAGTTTCCCTTTCATAACCGTTCTTGTTGTGATATTTGCCATAATTGTTTGTCCACATTCAACAACATTAGTATTGAAGATATTTATCGTACCCTGAGAAAATTAAAATCTAAATTTACTGCGGGACCTGATCATATTCCAGCAATCATAATTGAAGATTGTGCCTCAGCTTTGGCTGAACCACTAACTACTCTAATCAATATATGTCTGAAAACATCAACTGTGCTATCGATATGGAAAATGTCGAAAGTCTGCCCTATTTTCAAAAAAGGAAATAAAAAGTTATAGACCAATTTCTGTCATATACAAATTTTGTAAAGTGTTTGATATGCTTCTTGAGAATACAATCTACTGTCATTTCAGCAACATTATTACCCCCAATCAACACGGTTTTATGAAAGAACGTTCAACCATCACCAATCTTGTAACAATTACTCAATGTATTGCGGAGGGTACTGATTGTCAGTCTCAGACTGACTCAATTTCTCTCTTCAAATTGTATTTTTACAACCGTAAGCAGTATGTCCAACTGAATGGCCTCAACTCTGTCGAATATGTAGCCACATCTGGTATACCACAAGGGTTAAACCTAGGAACGCTACTGTTCAATATGTTCATCAATGATATCGGAGATGAGATTGATGTCAATTTCCTTTTATACGCCCTGAATTAAATCGTGTTGCTATATGGTGTCGGAATGATGATCTGTCTCTCAACATATCCAAATATAATGTAATATCTTACTCACTGAAAACCAATCTGACATTACACAACTACGTCATGAACAATCATGAACACTCACTGATCTAGGTGTTACTTTTGATTCATCCCTTTTTTTCAATGAACATATTGACACTACTCTGACAGCTGCTCATTGCATGTATAGATTCTTAGTTAAAAATACTAAAGACTTCGAAAGTTTCAACATTGAAATTACTTTATTTTACTTTTGTTCGATCTAGGCTGGAATATGCAACTGTTATGTGTGTCTTTTGAACTTGAAGGCACGTATCCTACTGTAGGAATACCCTATTATGAATTGCTTGGAACTCACAATTTCTGTAGTCTCTAGGTAAGGCGTAAATATTATTCACTTCTTTTTTAATTCAAAATCATAAACAGTATCATTACTTGCTCTCAATTGTTACATATGTTGAATTTTTGGGTTCCTAGACGGTCATCTAGGAATAGTTTCACCGTCTATCTCAACACTCCGCGAACAAATATAATGAAAAAATCCCCAATTTATACAGTGTACGATACCTGTAATTCTGTTAGTCGTGTCCTAGTTATATTCAGCTTTCAAATTATACAAATCAAAAGACATTTCTTAGCTAACTGACAGTTCTGTTTTCATTTAATTTACTTTATATACAGGGTGTCCCTGGACTTCCTCTTTTCCTCTCGGGAATGTATAGATGGGGTCAAAATATCACCAGTACTTCATATAACTTTTTTTCC
>WOGR01002628.1:3687-17110 GCA_015342045.1 Leptinotarsa lineolata | reverse complement strand
ATTGGTCCATCATTTATAGAAGGGAATTTATATGACGAAATGATGAAAAGATTTATAAAATCTTATATTATCAACAAGAGGCTGCACCTCTTAATTATGCAGTTTCAGTTAGACAATGGTTAGATAATAATTGTGCTAATAGATGAATCGAAAGAAGGTCCTATTGAATGGGTTTTCAGTTCTATGGACCTATTTCCTGTTGACTATTATCTCTATGGCCAGCTGAAATCTGTTGTTTTCAAGACGCCAAGCTCATTCCATAAGAATATCTGCTAATGTAAGTCAAGGGTTTTGAAATAGACTCTATTATTGTCTTGAAAAGAATTGAAATCATTTTGAATATTTCTCAAATCGATAATGGAAAATAAAAGTTCATCTTGAATGAATATTGTTTTATTCAATAAACCAAAATTACCTGTACCGAATGTAGCTTTGTAGGGTACCATTGAAGAGCATTTTTTAAGATCTCTTAGATAAGATATCACAAGTGGGGAGTTGTATTCATGAATATAAAGTTGAGGTGGCTGGAGGCGGGGGGATGGGTGGAAACAAGTAAGCTATAACAAAATTTTGTTTTCCCTTCTCTATTTTGGAAATTGTTTTTAGCGATTTCTTATATTTTGTTTGGTTGCTCAAATAATGCCATTGTAAGTTTTCAAATTGTCACTCTGATATAATAATGGTGAAGAATATTCATAACTACTCAACAATAAATTTCAAGATATTTGCTTTTCTGTATCTCATGTTTGATCCCTTCCAATCATTTCAGTGCATTGTTGTGTAGTGTAGTTATTTTATTCCCTAGAAAAATCACTTCAATTTTTATTGTTGATAATGACGAATGTATGCATATTGTTTCTGAACAAAATATGTGGTGTGAAGTTATAGTTTACTGGTGCCAATTTTCTGTAAATGTTTTAGGTTGCCACCAATCAATGCTTCAGTAATGCAAAATATTTCAAGCAACCAGTTCATTGAAGTTTCATAATATTGGCGTTTCTTCTAATGACTTCATTTCAGCTAAAAGTTGGATAGAAGATATTCTATCATTTGGAAGCATAACAGCAGAATCATTTTCACAAATTTCAATTTCTAATTCTACACTTCTACACTACATTTCGAATCAAAAGCTCTAATATTTCTCACAACAGAATTCATTGCTCATTATTCCGGAACGTTGTTACGTAAGATATAACCAACTCAAAACTAAATTAGTTTGTACTTCAACCCGAGAAGAAAAATGCAAATCTTCCTATTTTAATTTCGCAGATTTATGTGGCAAGAGAGCTCTAAGTACAAATAAAGGAATTTTTAATGGCTGTTAATTAAACTTGATTATGCAAGAGTTTTTATAAAAGACATTAACACGCTCCCTAGAACCATTCGGACGCCTTTGAAGCTGACAGATGCAATGTTACGAAATTGTCAAATGATTTATTTCCGGGAACATAATTAAAATTCAACTGGTGAGACTCTTGAGTGTTGTGCTTCAAATTATGTCGAGGCCTCTCTTTAAGTTGGTGATTATATAAAATAATTCTAGTATGCAGAAACTTCCGTCTTTTGGAGTAATTTCAGTCGTTGTTTTCGAAAATAGGATCCCGGAATATTGTAACACAATTAGTTCATAGCTCAGATTGATTATTTATCGGTTAATATTTACTCATATTAAAATAAAATCCGACTGTGAGTTCATATTTGCTTTGTGAATTCACTGGGGATTTTCTCCGAACGTGCGAAGATAGTTTATCAAAATGATGTTACAGAAACACTTTTCCTCACATCAGAACAAAAACACTGTTTCTCGACGCGCGTTTCGCAAATTGAGTTGAGATTACTCCCTTGTTTAGAAGGAACTTTCTTAAGGAAATAATTTTTACATTGAAAACCCGAGATATTCGAAATGGCTGACGGTAGCCTGGTGTCCTCTGGAGCTATGGGGTGGGACGGGAGCGTGCGAAGGCGCTCCGCTCCAGCCTTGTACCACTTCTTGCCGACACTGCTCTGGCCTCCAGGCCTCCCGGACCTGAGCCCCAGGGATTTCGGGATCCAGTCCTCGTCCAGGCGCAGTGCGAGGTTGGCTGCTTGCTTGAACTAGCTCGTTATACTCCATAATCTGGGTGAACAACTGGCCCTGAATTCGTTTCAAAGCTTCCAGATTCGGAAGGTCGCCGGAAAAGATTTGCAAATGTCGCTGCACAAGGAGTCACGCGTTGGGGATACCTTTCCTGATAGATGCGTCTGGCCTCGCTTGAATTTCCGTCAGCCAAGCCGTATGCAGAAACCGTATCAGTCATCTCAGCATTCGTAAAATCGGGCATGGTACCAAAAAATCACTCTATAAACTCCGAACTGTGAATTTGTCAATTCATAGTTAAAAATGTGACAGTGAACTTTTATTCTTATAAACAAACTTTCATAGCCTACTCGATTCAAATAACTTAATTTGCAAGCGGAGAGTGACAAAAATTGAAATCAAATTTGTCTGAAGAGTAACAGGCATCGATATAGGAAATTGTAAATATCTCGAAAACGATCATCACCAACGTTGTTGAGGAAGTGTACCTTTTTTACTTGGAAAAGGTGTAGAAATTAGGGTTTTTCATGAAAGGCACCAAAAGTTCACTATCGAAAAAGTTAGGGCAATTTGAAATAAATAATGATAGCGTACGCAGCGTCCTTTAGATGTAACATAAAAATTAATTCGAAATTATGATTTCTCACGTCAAAAAAACTACGGGTATCGAATTTCGTGCAAATAACTCATTTTTGGCAAGAGTTATTCTCAAAAAGCGAACAAAAAAATTCAATTTCAACATCCTGTATCTCCAAAACAAAGCATTTTCAGACACAGGTTCATATAGACTTTTTTTTCTTGAAAATGTCTCAGGAATACGTCACTTGAATATTTTAACGTACTTATGTTACACCCTGTATACATGTATACAATACGTCTATACTGATCATTTATTCGAACATGTTTATACTGGACATTCATTGAAATGTATTGAAAAAAAAGTGTTTTTAAAGACGTTATGATGAATTTTTCATTTATTATCGGTCAGCTCTATCATATTTATTTAAATTTTACTTTGTATTTCATTTTCATTTCACTCTCGCGTGTGAACTGCGCCAGAAAACATAAAATAATCAGGAAATTACATTTTCTAAAACATAATTTCTATTTCAATAAATGGTATGAAATTTTGATTCAGTGTGAGTTCATTCGTATATTTCAGATTATGATTCGAAGAATACTCAATTGCTGCAAATTGGGAATTCGGAAGATTCACTTCATTAGATCCACTGTTCTCCAACAACCTTGACGAACAAACGGAAAACCCCAAAGGAGTCCTTCATCAAAACTGCCAACGAAATACTGAGACTAGAACGGTACGATTCGTGAAGAAAAATGCCATGGCGCCTCTGGCCTCTGATAGATAATGAGGTATGTAGCCTCGTTTTTAAGTACACTACCTCGCTCTCATCGCTGCTTTCCGCAAGGATAATGAATAATTCAATGATATAGATGAAACAAAGCCCTCTCTTTCCATGAATAAATTGGGCTTTTGAATTAGAACTCAACCCTGGAGTTAGAATCACAGCGAGATATCCGATTTTCAGTTCTTTGAGGACGTCATTAGTTACGGAATGGATGCCTGGATTTTTCGAACCATTGTTGATAACTACTTGTATCGAGTTTATCAAAATATGTAGAAATCGAGATTCATTGAATGTGAAATTATTGAATAGAAAAATCTACTGGAAAAAAATGATGTCAAAATCCTGTTTCTCATCGGTTTTTCAATGTTTCTTCAATATGTCTCATTATGGCATGATGAATTCTTAATATCACATCAAAAAAGTCGAGGTACAAATTCCCATGAATATTCAATGATCAAAAATGAATTGTTCAGAATTACTTGAATATTTTACAACAATAAATCATCAACTCTCATGAAAGAGATATTGAAAATATCTCATTGTGGAATTTTTCATGAACGCATTACTATAATTATCTTACTGTGATTCCATAATATGTTAATAATTTTTTCCATTCCTTCATGAATAGAATGAGTTTATTTCCATATAATTTCATGTGAAAGTATTTGCTTCGAATGGATTGTTTTCTCATGTGCATGATCTACATATCTTGAATATTTTTTTCTTGGGGTTGCTTCAGATCTTACTTCTTTGGAAGTGGAAAAATTAAATGCCATAAAGTATTTTCTTCTGATAATTTTTCTTTTCCAATTTGAATCTGAATCTCTACCAACCATAAACTATTTATGAAACGAATTGTAATAAAACTCATCAGAAACTGAAGTTGGCCATTTCTTTGTGGGTTTTTATTACTTGACTTTGTCAATAGAAAGTGATTTAGAATAGAATAGCATTTTTTCCGCCAATATAGAATGAGTAAAATCAAGTACAGAACTGATATTGACGAGACAAAATGAACACAATGACTCCCTCACTGAAGAAAATAAGTCAGAGAAATGTGAGTAGTACGCAGGGCGAGGAGAATGATGGTTGACCATGAAAGCAACATGTCTGATTTCTGATGAAATTTGTAATTTTTTATCGAGTACGAAGTGTATTTCGACTTTCGAATAGAGCAGACGAGTAAAGGTGCAAGATTCAGGGTTTTCTTGCGACATCATCAACTCTGGAAGTCGGATGTTGGTAAAGACAGTTATAGAAAAATAGAAACGGGCAACGGAAGGGATTATTACGGAAACGTGTCAGATTTGAAAAATTCAAGATTCGATGACTACACAAGAAGAGTCGAGGATGGTACACCCACATTTGAAAATCATAGAGAGATGCATGATAATCACCAAACTAAATGGGATGCCAGCACAATGAGAAATGATAACACATTTCATGAGCGGAGGTGTAATTCCAGAAATGAAAGTGATATTCTACAATCGCGATTAGGCCAAGACAGCCTAAGGTGGAATGGTAACCGCAAAAAATTTCAACATCATTTCCAAGTGGAATCTCATATTTGATGGATAGAATATGAGCGTCACTAACTTCATAGAGGGAGTTGAAGAATTGACTACTGCCTGTAATATTCCTGAAAGTCAACTCATAAGATTTACTCCAATACTTTTGAGAGCTCCACCTCTTCGTTGGTTCCGAACTAGTACTGGAAATTTGTTTTCTTGAGAAGATATAACTTATCGTTTGAGAAAATTGAACTTATTAATATATTATAAAGACGACATCTGGAATGATATCAGGAATCGCATTCAGGGTCAACACGGAGAAGTGGCAACTAACATCATCAATACGGAAAGCCTTTTCGGTAAGTTGCAAGAGAAACCATCAGAACCAGAAAAAGTAAGACTCATTCGAGAGCGCATGTTACTCGTTATACAAACCAGACTATCGTTAGGTCCAATCTATAGGCTTTCTGAATCTTTGAAATTAGGTTCAAAGATCGCAAAGAATGTGACTACCTCCAACCAATAGAAATTTCGTCACTGAAACAAAATTCATGTATAATTCCAAGAGGCACCGCACGGATGCGATCGGAACTGAACATAAACCAGACCCAGAAGATAAGGGTGTCGAGGAGTTGGACTCGGCGTTCAAAGTAGCAGATCTTTGGCAAAGAGACAGATCAATGCAAAATACCAAGTGTTTAAATTGTGCAAAATTGGGACACATCTGAAGAAATTGTCAAATACCAAAGGATGTTAGATGTTCGCCTACCGATATGTCCTAGCAGGAACATATCGGTAGGCGAAAAATATTTCCGTTATCCGGGAAACGCAGAGGCGAGTTGCGAAAAGGCCGCATCGTGAACTCAAAGTCAAGCCACACGGTCACTTCCAATAACATCGATTATGTACGTGTGCAATTTGAGTTGGATTACGTTCTTCCCAATGTCAAAAGAGATGAAGAGACCGTAGCTTAGAGTGAAAATCTTAGTTATTCATTTGACGGGTTTACTGGACTCCGGCTCATCAGCGACAATTGGAGAAAGTGGTTATAGAATGATTAAGGATTTGGGGCTGAAATTAAATAGATCTCTGACGAAATCATGTACTGTCACAAACGGAAACGAGTGTGAAGTACTCTATTATAATGATGTACCTTCAAGTGACTAGTGAAATTGTTGTTAAAACTTTAGTGGTACCGTAATTTCCACACTTACTGATACTGATACTGATTTCTGGCGACAAGTTAGAATTGTGCCAGACCTGAAAAGTATTCACTGGACTTTCTCAAATGAACCAGCAGCGTTTCAAGTAGCGAGCATTACTGTCAATATGCTGTTATCAGATCTTCAGAGAAAATAAATGGGGGACAGAGTGGAAAACATTTTTGGAGATATACCATCCAGATTAGGATGCACCTCATTAGTGGAGCACGTCATTGAAACGATGGCTGAGCTGATGAAACAAAGATTTTATCTTATGCTATCGGCATTATTGAAGCATGTGTATAAGCAGCTAGATGACATGCTGAGCCTAGGAGTAGTTGAACCATCGTCATTGCCATGGTCTTCTCCTATTCTCATGGAGAAGAGAAAGACGACATTTAACGATTCTGTATAGACTTTAGAGCAGTCATTAATGTTACGAATAGAGACGCTTATTTGCTTCCTTTTGTGTCTACCACATTGGATAAACTCAGAGTTGCAGCCTTTCTGATCTCCCTAGATATAAAAAGTGCATTTTGGCAGGTATAATTTTCGGAAGAATCGAATCCAGTTACGGCCTTCACGGTGTTAGGCCGTGGTCTTTTTCAAATTACCCGTATGCTATTCAGCTCTCAAGCGCAACGTGGCAGCGTCTGGTAGATTGAGTGTCAGGTGGTGATTAAGAACCTTTCGTTTCCGTGTACCTGGGCGACATAGTGATTGTTACTGAAACATTTGGAAATCATTTGGAAATCTTGTCAGAAGTTTTCAGAAGACTTAAGAAGGCTGGTTTGAAAGTGTGGAGAGAGAAATGCCAGTTCTGTAGGTCGGAGTTGAAATATCTTGGGTATGTAGTGGATAACAATGGACTTCAATGTCGATCCCGAAAGAGTGTCAGCGATTTCTAATTTGCCTCGGCCTGAAAATGTTAAGAAGGTACGACATATGATTAGTTGGTACCGGTGATTCATACCAAAATTTGCGACTGTCGTGGCACCCTTGATACATATATTGAGAAAAACAGTGGATTTTTCTTGGGAGGAGTCATGTGAGCAAACTTTCTTTAAAATCAAGAAACAACCAATCTCAGCACTATTAATGAGTTACCCAGATTTTAACCGCCTTTTTTGCATCCAAACAGATGCTGGTGATTATGGATTAGGAACGATGCTGACCCAAAGTGATAGTACAGGAATTGAAAAGATGATAAGCTACATCAATCAATTATTGTCTCGAAATGAATGGAAATATAGTATAACGGAGAAGAAATGTGTTGGTGTACTTTGAGCGATAGGTAAATTCAGACCGTATATCGAAGCGACACACTTGAAAGTCATTAGCGATCATTTTCCATCGAAGTGGCTAAATGATTTGAAAGATCTCACGGGTCGTTTGGCCAGATAAAGTGTGACACTCCAACAGTATAGTTTCGATATAAAACATCGTCTTGGCAAATATAACGTTATAGCAGATACTCTGTCTGGAATTGTTGCCATGGTGGCCATTATAGATGCCAAGTTCGATTTATCTTCAGATAGAAAAGATACTTGGCTTCGAGATATGCGGAAGAATATAACGGAATCTCCATTGAATTCTCCACTCTGGCGGTATGACGTAAATATGCCAAGAGATGTAGAGATAAATGAAGGATAGTTGTGCCGAAATCTCATCGAAAAGAAATTATGAAATCCCATCATGACAACCCAACATCTAGTCGTCACGGAGGTATCCATAAAACGTATTATCGCATATCAGCAAAATATTTTTGTCAAAGATGAAAGTGGATATAGTTCGCTATTTTCATGGCTGTGAAATCTGTTCAGCACAAAAACCAGAGCAGAAGACTCCAACAGGGCTTCTTTATGGTCGACCAAATGTAGACAAACCATGGGATACAATATCCATAGACGTTATCGGACCTTCGCCTAAGTCGTCGTCAGAATACTGTCATATTTTGAGCAGGAGAAGCTCTGTAACTCCTCTGGCTGATACAGAGGACAACATTACATCCATAAAACGTCACGGTGGCTGAAAATCTGCCTCCGTAGCGGAAGCATATATAGAAGATAGTTTGAATAACGAATTTGAGATTTCAACGAAATATTTAATTATCCATCTTCTCTCGAACGAATTGAAATGTCTGATGAAATTGTGGAATCAACTCTTCAAGAAATATCTAATGTTTCTGATCGGCAGCAACATGGTATATCTTCAGGAATATATGTTGGAAGTAATTGTTCAAACTTTACTTTCAATTATTATTTCAATGAATGAAATTGTTTTATGATGAATAATCAATAAATAATTGACTCTGTTGAAAATAAATCCTCGAAAAGTAATATTTAATGACTATTCCGTGAATCATTTTGGAAGTGAAAAAAAAGTTTTATTTTCACGGGGAAAAAAGTCTTTTTTACACGGTGAGAAAAGTCAAGATTAACGCATCAATTGGTTTCATGATGAATGATCAAAAAATAATTGACTCTGTTGAAAACGAATCCTTCACGAATATTTCATGTTCATTTTGTGAATTATTTTGGCAGTGGAAAAAGTCTTTTTGTCACGGTGAAAAAAATAATTTTTGTCACGGTAAAAAAGTAAACATATATGCAACAATGGAGATGCAGACATGTAAAGTTTTTCGACAGTTTTACAAGAAATATTCTGTTACCATTGTCGAAAGTTATTTAAGTAACGTAATCATCAATTATTTTTTATATTTTTTTGCCACTTTCAGAAATATACTCATGGCTCCAGATACATTCGATTCTGATATTTCTCACTGTTGATAGCAGCTACTTACATTCAAGACGGAGTTGATGACATTCAATTTGTATTTTTTGAATCTTTCCTTTCATTTATAGTGGAATATTTCTTGGAATATTTCACAGACAAAACTCAACAAAAGAATGATCAATTTAACTTTCAGCTGACAGCTTCAGCCTACTAATGAAATGGGTATAAATTGCAATTGTTTCGTCAACATATTGGAAGAATAGTAATGAAAATTGGTGAAAGTTGGTAAGTCAATACTAATAATGCATAATGGTTGGGTAAGATGGAAAAGCAATATCTGCCGTGATTTATCATGTGCAGATGTTGATTTCTGCCATCTGTTAGGTTAGGTTAGTATTCCTTGTACTGAGTAACCTTTCAATAAAAGCATTCACTATTATCATTATCACTATTATTAATATTCAACATTCAGATGGAAAACTGGGACAATAAAATTTACTTTCGTGTCTGCTTTCTCATTCATAGGTTTATTGTTGAATTTGCGTTCCATTCAACATTCAGATGGAACTGAAAACTGAGTGAGACAATGAAATTTGAAATGAAGTTTTTGTTGAGAAGTATATGTCTAGCGGAAAAAATTTGGCATTTAACTCCTTCATTTTTTATTCCGAATCAATAGATTTACCTTCCGCAAAGTAGAATTTTGAGGAATCTTAGAATCGAAGTTTTCTTAAAAAATCTGTCCTAATTATTTCTTATTGGGATAGTGATGTCATTATATTTTCATTATTGTATTACTTCAAACTCTGACATGCGATACTCGAATATTTTCTAGAACAGATTTGATTTTTTCTCAAGAGTATATCAAAAAAGTCATATCATTTCATTCCACTAAATATAGCAGAATTGATAATGTAATGATAATTCAAGTTTCTGATCAGAACACATATTCATTCTGTTATTTTCAAATGTCACGTCATACAATCATTTTCTGATGGAAGGTCTGGAAAAAATATTGATGGTGATAATATTTCGTAGGCACTCGAATCGTTGATTGATCTTTCAGGTATCTATACCTCGAACTGAATGACTCAGCTCATTAGCTTTGTTGAAAAGTCATTAAATAAAGTAGTTCCACGTCAAAAATATTAACATCCACAAATTATTTTCATTATCAGAAAATACAGACCATTATCGTTACCGACAACTTTCAAAAGACTCTATTTCATGTTGGAAAACGTTAAGCTTTGTTATTACCTCAACTTTTTGTCATTGTCCTCGTTACTTGTTGTTACCCGTACAGGAGTTTTATATCCATATTCGAAACTCCATATAACTTTTGTGAATTGAAAGTTCCGCTAGTTATTGAACTTGTTCGTCAAATTATTGTGGCAAATAGGAGATTTAGAAGTACAGTTTGAAAGGTTTCCGATGATAATGTTTGGAAATGAGTATAGTTTTGGGAAATCTTGTTTCACTTTGATATTTCCTGGAGATTTGTAATATTTCTGTTTGATTTGATCATCTCCATCACAGATATTTTGAATTATTTTTTTGGCCTCTTTGGAATGCAGGAACTACATTTAGAAAAACTTAATCGAAAATTGATACATCTGATATTTTATCTGTTTGATTGTGAGTGTCGGGAATTCGTGACGCTTTTTCTTATGAATAATACATTGGAAGAAAGATCTATGGAGTATATAGTTGGCTTGTATATGGGACATATGGATGATTTCATAGGAAAAAAGCACAACCCAACATGTAACCCCATCCTTGCCAGAAAGAAGATAGCACCACAGCGCTCCGCTTGAATCCCCTTATCGCCATCATAATCACTACGTCTTTGCTTCGGCTTTCCTTACTATTTCATTCAGAATATGCAACATTTTATTATATTTTTGAAATTACTATTCTGTTCACTGCAATAGAATGGAAATAAATAAAACCCGCAAAATCCAACTACGCGATTATCGTTTGCGGCAACAACCAATCAGCGCAAGGAAATACAATTTTGTGGTGGGCGTGGCACTGTTCAAGCACCATCATAACCTATTCAGATAATTGTAATCAATTTTTCTATGATTCACAAACTATCGGTACTTTTCAGAACTACGTGTGAAATACACATCTTCTTTCATCAGGTTTCTATTGAATTTGAAAAAATTTATTCAAAAATAGAAGGGCAAAAACTCAAAGATGCTGCACGCCAAAGTACAGGCCCTTGAACCAGATGAGGAAAGCGAGGCTGAAGAGGCCATTTAACGGAAAGGGGTTATAAAGAGTCCAGGAGACGAGACCAAAAAAGCGTCCCCTGAGAAAAGGGACCGGTAATATCGAAGACGTCGACAACGACCCAGTCGATGATGATTACACGACGGTCAAGGGAATAAACATAGAGAAAACTGCCACATGGTGAGAGCACTAGAAGTTTCAGAAGTCAGCAAAGGAAACGAATGCGTTAACAAGGAAAACATGGACATCATGCAACAACACCCGCATGAAGGCTGTCGTAGTACACAAATTATAATTCGAAGTTGCTGTCAAACAAATTGCCTTGTGATGAATGAAGACGGCTCTCGTTCAGTGGATGATGTCAAATCCTAGTTTTGCAACTGACCACCTTAGGAGGCCTTTTTCATCTCAATCCGTAAATTGAGTATTCTGTCTTCATGAATTTTTTCAAAAATATTGGTCTATTTCATCACAAACAATACATATAATAATAATGTTTATTCATACTATTACATCACATATCTTGATTCTACCAATCAGAAAATGAATAAGACAGAAAGAGCCATAGGGAAATGAATCCGCGCGTGGTATGAAATCTTTCTTTATACATTAAACGTGAACAATCATCTGAAAACGAATGTTGTTCAGATCTGTTCGAATATAAAAGTATGTAAATCTAAACTATCAAATAGTAAACCAAAGGAATCTTTGTTCAAACATCTAACATAAACATCATTGAAATACAAATATTCTCTAATCTTGTTCAAATATAAAAACATATAAATCCTAAAATTATTAATAATGGAAGATTAAAATTCAAACCAAAACTGAACAATTTGAAGTAAAATAGGATTGTTAAAGCTTCAGTCAACTCACATTTCTAAAATATTGAATTCTTTATCAGATTGAGGGAAAATTTTGGCACTAAAATTACATTAGAATAATTACAGCAGAATGATTACATCTGCATAAAAAATGCATAGATGAAAATGGAATCGCTGAGAGACCTCAAGGACATACCAAAAAGTGTAAATTAGGAATGAAATTAAAACAACAGCCGAATATTCTGAATGAAAACCGATGTAATGCAATATCAAATGGTAATTACTGACACTTTTTTCACTGTCGGGTTCCCTCACTGAAGACTTGGTGAGTTCAAATTGTTTTGTATCGGTTTCGGGACAATAATCAGAGGAATGACTTCGAATTATGTGAGAAATTTTCCCATAATGCGTACGAGAGGAACTCTAGGTATGCGAGATATTATTAATATTACTACTTAGAATTTTGAGTTATGCCAAGAATGGAAATTCAGTCCGAACTAATATAGAGTGGGAATTTCCATTCGGTTGAAACTGCGGACTTGTCAAAAATATATTGATAGCCCCTTCCACTGGTCACGTATTTCCCTAAAGTTTCGTATAAGAATGTGAAGACAAGATTTAATGCTGGATTGAATAACAAATATTCATAATTGTCAAGGATGAGAAGATGAGTAGATGGTTTTTTATCGAACTTTTTGAGCATTTTCATCTTTCACAATTTGGAAAAATTAAAATTAATGGAGAACTTCATACACGTGAACTTTCAGTTCACCCCGATAAACTACCGCGTGAATTCGATGTATTTTCTACAAAGGAAAATATTCTATAAATCAGTAACTTGTCATACACGAAATGGGACATAATTTATTCAATACAACATTCGAATGATGCATCGAACAATTTTGCTTTTACGATGTTTAAAGTTCTTAACGATTGCACTGAAGTTGAAAAATATTTAAGAAGAAACACTAAAATAGCTCCGTGGTTAACTAACTCTATATTGTCAATGATAAATAAAAAAAATCGTATGTTCAAAACAACTCGACAATATCTCGATAGTACTTTAGTGAAAAACCAATACAAAAATTACAAAAATAGTGTTACGAATGCAATACATCAAGCTAAACAAAACTTTTACAAAAATTAGATAAAAATCAGTGAACAAAGCACTAACCAATTATGGAAAATAGTAAAAGAACTCACAGGGAGTGAAAGTAAAACAAAACAAATAGAATCAATTAAAAACGACCACGGAGAACTATTAACAGGTCCTGCACAAATATTTACTGATCTTGGTTTCATCTATTCATCTTCAATACTTGATCGTGTTATTTCTCCTGCAATATAATATAATCATAGCAATACCTATACTGTTAATCTCAACTATTTTATTTAAATATTTTTTGTGTAAATTTTTATTATATTATTTTAACTATTTTATGACATTCTGAATATTCATTTGAATTTATCG
>WOGR01002627.1:0-17114 GCA_015342045.1 Leptinotarsa lineolata | reverse complement strand
TCTCAATCGCTCGTCAATTAATTGCAATATAATCGGTAGTATAAACCAGAAAATAGTGAAATTTATCCAACCTCGAGGAAATAGTGTAGCTCACATATATCTCAAAAAGCAAAAGGGGTATGTTCTTTGTTTTTCTTCATTTCAACCCCTTACCATTAAACAGTAACAGCGACATTCGGCATTTTATCAAACCATCAACATCTATTAGTACAGTTAGAACGAGCAACTCTTTCGGAAATGAATCAGATGTCAAATGAAGATTTATTGTTGAATCTGATGAAAGCTTTCAGATGTAACTAGTGAAAAGTTAAATACATTAGAAAAGAAACAAGACATATCAGAAAAGAAATATTATATTATCGATAAAATATCACGGAAGACGATATTCTTATATTTCAATTGAATGTGCCAGAATCAGAGCCGCTTCTTCAGTTCGTTATAGATAGTGTCAAAGAACTAACAGAAGTTCATGTAGAAAAAAGAGATATAAACAACATATATGGTTTGAATAATAACAAATCATCAATAATCAAAATAAAAGTCGTCTCCTATTCGAAGAAACAAGAAGTTCTGAAGAAAAGTTCAGAATCAAAAGTAAAAGGAGTGTATATTGCTCAAGCTCTTTCTCCAAAAGATAGAGAAGATCAAAAAATTTCAATACCTCATCGAGAACAAGCTAGAGCAAAAATCAGGAAAAAATGTCTAATTGTTAACGAATATACATACAACTCGAACCAACTGCAAGAATCTGGAACTTCAATCATAGAACGTATAAAAGAAAATACTCAAATCGAAAAGAGTAAAAAAACAGAAAAACCCTAAGATTTGAAATCAAGCAGAACTAAAAAACGTTCTGATTCATCAACAACAGAACAGAAATCAGAAAAAAAGGAAATTCAACGCTCTAACTCAACGTCTAGTGAAAAACTCACATCCTCTAGAATTCTCCGCAAGCATATGTAGAATTTCAATCTTTAAGAACCGTATCAAATCTAGTTCTTTTTCTTCAATTTCTTACCTCAGATAGAAAATGTGCACACCTCATTCATGTTGATAATTTTCTTTTCTGTTCAGAATGAAATTAGAACTTGAATTCATTACATTATACTACTGATTTAATATATATCCTTATATATTTGCTTCTGAAACAAATTATATCTAATAATGCATCTTCAACAAAGAATATTCTCCTGTTCTGTTGAATGCTTTATCATTTTGATAGTTTACTGTACACCACAGTTTGTCACTCGTTTTATTTGAAGATTACCTACTGTAATGAATAATGATTGTATTACTTTATTACTATTAATATGAATTGAATTAGGCATTCCCATAACAAGAGTTTTCTCCATGGGTATTGTTGATTCACTTCCGATTGTATATATAATATTCTTGGAAAGATTTAGATTGTGATAATCTTTAATCCTTTGTTTTTTTTAAATAGATTAGTGATGTTCTGCGTGCAGGATTATTATGTTATATTAGAGGTCAATATCACAAACAAGCTACAGGCTTCAGTGATCATCATGTTTACTTTCAAAGTTCCATTTTTGTAATTTAGTTCTTGTTAAATTTTCGAAAATGAACATTATTATAATTATGTGATTTTGAAATTCATGGCGCAATAAGTAATAAAACGTGCTCATCATAAGCCTCTCTGATTTGTGCCTATTGCTTTGAATTTCTCGTAACTTCCTGATTTTCCTGAAATCCAGCCATTTAGGTGAAATTTTTATTTTTTCGTGTGAATTCCATTTCTCTTAAAAGAATTCCATTCTTCATCCGAGTTAAGACTCTTGAATCTACCACAGTGGTAGACCACATGAGTTCCCTTGCATAAAATACACTTTTCGTTTATATTTTCACTTCAATAACGTGAATAATAGAACTGGCCAGTACCTAAGGGAAATCTGTTATAACGTATCCAAAAAATATACTTCAATGTGAGATTTCCACTTGAAAGTCTGAAAAACTGGTTGAATGAAATCTCATATGGAAATCTCACTTCAAAGTGTATTTTATGAAAAAATTCTTTCAAATAAACATTTAATTTCATGATAAAAAATATACTTCCGAAAAAACTACTTTTTTTTTGAACATAGAATCATACAAAAAACACTTCTTTCTATCCATTTTGTACTCCACATATTCTTTATTGAATTAAATCAGATATCATTCACAGGATTGCTACAGAATATAGTATATGAAAGAAGCAATAAAGCCAAAACCTTTCCTGTCAGTTATTATTTGGTGTATTCATATATTATTTTCAGCAGTATCAGTGTTGTTGGGTGATGAATATATCCTCTCATTGAAGTCGAAAAATTTTCTTGGTATCGGGGAAATTGAATATTTTCAGAAATATCGAATATTAAGTCAGTTCGAAGAGTTTTGTTGCTTTTTGCCATCAGGAATTCGAATAAAACAGTATTCTACGAAATACTGAGCTCTCACTCAGCAATTCTAATTTTCCGATTGAAAATTACTAACTTCAGTACATATTGAACTTCTCTCATCAATAATGTATGGAATGGCTCTTGAGAGATAAGGCGCATTTATGGAAGTTCGAAATGACCCGTTCGGTAAAACAATTGGCAGTGAATGGTGCACTCCTAATTGAAATTCTTTGAAACCACAGTTGAAAGAGTTCAGAAAATCACTTATATAATAAAAAAAATGAGACAGTGCTCTTCCATTTGTTTGTTGGTGCTGAATATTCATTTTCGAAATAGTTCATTAGATAATTGAAGATTTTTTTCAGTTGATTCGTGGAAGTTAATGAAAATTCACATTGTAACACATCAAGTGGTGCGCTGAAAACGAAAAACTAGTATTTTTGGACTCTTGATAGAACATTTTGAAAAAAATCGAACTTCTCCATTTTCATTTCAGCAAGACAATTCATAAGCATTCAATCGGTGACTTGTCTTTCAACACCTACAACAGGCTGGCTGCACCCGTGAATTATGAATGGAAAAGGAGAGTATTGAGTTGTAGAAAAAACGTAAAATAAATAAAACACACATTCACTATTAAACTAACTCTTCTCTGCATTTCAAACACAAAATATCACAGTAACTATAATTTTTCGCAGAGTTTCAACACCAGCACAACGAAGATACAATAATATCTACACAAACCTAATTTGTTTGAAATTTTGTAATATTTTTCATAACTTAGTCATTTCGTAAGAATACCAGCAGGCATTTTGTCTGTGAGTGAATATTCCAGTTCAATGAAATACTAAGAAATTGCCCCTCTAATGAAATGGTAACGAATGATATGCTTCGACATTTTATGATACATTTGATCCACAGATAGACACAATGCACTCTGGTTGTCTTCGAAAAATTCGATACAAATTGATTTGTCTATATATTCTTGCATCAAGTTCTTCAAATATATGGTTTCTTTAGCTTCCTCAGCCATAGCTTTCACACTGGATAGAGCCGCCGTTTTCTGCCCCGAATTGCTCTGAATTGAATGACAGAGTCATTCAATTTAGAAATGAGTCCTTGATATGATTGCCTGTTGATAGAAATACTAGCCCAATCAGCATCTACGAAACCTTGAAGCTGAAAATCTGTATTTATTTTTTATAAAACCTCTCAGCATACCCTAGCATACCTACAGTGAGTATTAGTAAAATGATTATTGAACTGGCTAGAGTACCCAATGCTGATTGTCATATCTGGTCTAGTAAATAGAGCTAAGTATATTGAACTACCTATAAGTTCTTGATAAGGAACATCTTCTCCTCTTCTACTGACAAGTCTATCTCACTCTCTAATGGTGTTTCTGGTGATATTCAGTCAACCACATTGAATTTTGTAAGTAACTGTTCATGAGGTCATGAGGGGATATCTGCAGGGTGGTCTCATCACCCCTTCTTTGGAACATAGTACTGGATACGCTGATTAATCACCTCCACAATGATGGATTCCTCGCATATGCAGATAGTTATTTTGCAGACTGGCAAATTTGTGAACACACTGTGCGATAGAGCGCAGGATGGGCTCAAATTGATATAAACATGGTGTGAGGAACACCCACTGTCGATCAATCCCAAGGAAACTGATATAATCCATTTTACCAGGAGAAGAAGTTTATCTGGTCTATAATCTCCCTAAATCTTCAAAAGCAAACTAAACTTTTCTGAGGAGGCGGAATACCTTGGTATTACCCTCGACAGTATAGAGCAGAAAAAGCATATGTGGATTATGAGCAGTGTCGGAGAACAGTGGGACGCATATGGAGTCTTACACCCCGAGTGCGTCCTGGATCCATACTGCAATAATAAGACCCATGTTAACATACGAAGCCATGGTATGGGGACCGAAGATTCTACAAGCAATGGCCATCCAAAAATTATATCAAATAGAGCGATTGGCCTGTTTGAACATCACAGGAGCCATGAGAATAACACCAACCGCGGCAATGGGATTAATAACTGGTCTGACCCTTATAGAGTTAAGGAGGCTGCGTCGAAGGCTATGGTACGATTGCGAACGGTTGGTGTAAAATTCGAAGTAGAAATGGGTCAATTAAGGCTAAGCCTATAGCGAGAAGCGCTTACACCTCTACCTATACTGCAGGCAGGCCGTGATGCAATCGAACCCTGGTTTGTGTTTGATAAACCCTACAAAATACAGATGAAATACAACACAGAGTCAGATAATGTGAATGCAATACGTATGACTCAATTTTGAAACTTCATCTAAACATAGAAAGCAATCAGTGATATCTGTAGCATAAAATCTTTTTTCACATTCGGTGATAAATTGACGTAGTATTGTGATACAATCACACATATTCAAGCATCACATACACTGAAACAGTGCTCAAACATGATAATCATTTCCAGTTATGAATGAATTGAAATATTTGGGAATATAATGAAGTGTTCATTTGTTGGGAAAGAAAGGTTTTGACCTCATACTCTTCCATCGTTATATGAAAAATATAAAAAAAAAATCATAAAGGAAGGAAGAAAGCAATCAATATACATCATGCATAGTAATTATGCGTTTTGCCTACAAAAATAAAAATTGTTTTTAAAAATCGTTTAATCGTCATCATGGAGAATATTATTATGACATGAGTAGATGTAATACATTCGTGACATGAATTCGTAATGATATGATTCATATTGTAATTTTATCCAGATTGAGCTGAAGAGAAGAAACGGCAAGTGTTTCATTCCCGAGGTATCGATATCCGCATTGAGAACGACAGTGTTTCATGTGAGTGAAATTCATCTCTTTCATACGCTATATTGTGTAGTTATCCTGTGGATGATATCTGATTTGATCCCACACGGATGTCTGGAGTATGAACTGAATAGAAAAAGTGTTTTTCGTACAATTTATGTTCATGAGAAAGATATTCTTTCAAAGTTTATATGGAAGTTGTCGTTTCGAGAGGGCTTTTTCTTCCAGTTGGTGTATATGAGAGAATTTTTTTCTATTTCTGTTTTGAGAAGTTTTCTACATTTTTTATATAGAAATGGAAGAGTAGTCTTTCTCAAGAATAATACATCATCGAAAAATGAAAAACAGAAAATAAAGTTATATTCGGGAATGACATTCAGTACATGTCCGCAATGACGTTTTGAGGCCATATTCATGATATTATTTCAAAAATGAAGAAAAAAATTCTTTCGAATTCGGATGACGTTATATGTCAGAATGTTTTAGGTACATATAAACCATATCACCTGTGATTTGATGATATTTCATGAATATTAGAGTTGAAAATCATAAGTTACTTCAAGAGTCATATGAGAATTAATTATTGATATAACTTAGCAAGTCATTTATTCTACATTTTATCACGTTTTCTACTCAAACTCTCTACATATTATTTCATACTTTGAGTATTTCCCAATTACATAAGAACAAAATCCGCTTCTTGAGAGAAATATCGTATGGTTGAAGTGTAGTGAAGGTAATTTTTCAAAAAAGTCTATCAGTTACTCGCACTGTTAGGCTGTATAATATGAATATGGTTAGGAGTAGTGACGTAAATGAATGCTTTGTATCGTAGATAATAGTGAAATTATTTCAATATCAATATGTCAATATGACGTTGTGCACCATATTCAAAATTTTCATTCCGATTTCCATCAACTTTTTGAAAAAAAAATGTTCTAGGTCATCTTACGTTTATGTAAATCAGAAATTCAGGACTCATCGCTTCAAAAGAAATATATTGAACAAACGTTATTAAGATATTGTTCATCATTTATGAAACGAAAAACACATGATTCTTTCACGTATACAGAAAAAAATGTTTACTAGATATATAATACATCACCGGCAGAGTTTTCGTCTATTTATCAGTGAGTGATTTTTTCGAATCTTTTCAACCAGCCCAGGAATAAAACGGAAAATAAGTTATGAAATCAACTATCTACATTATTCTCACTCTCAGAGGTATTCACCGACATATTATTAGAGAATGTCTGAATCAGTGCCAAGTAGGTGAATAAAAAAGCCCTCTGAGAATTTCAATTGACAGAATTTTTGAAGCTTATAAAATTTTGTATGTCACGGAATAACTACAATAAAATGTTCACTTGCCTCAGACACAATACTACATCAGTCGTTGGCAAGAGAATATACCTCCTTCGTCGAATCATGTTGTATAATTTTTCTTCAATTTCTGTGATTTGATTGGGTTCCTCATTAAGATATTCATTTTTTTGCTCTTTTAACCTGTTCTCATGAAGATCGTGTCCAATTTCTTCTTAGTTGAACAATTATTGCTTTCATCCAAACGAAACAACATATGTCCATTGATTTCTACAAGTATTACATATTCGTTGTCATAAATGATCAATAGCAGTTCCTTAAGAAATAAAGGTTCGGAAAATTATCTTTGATATGCCATTCACATAGACAATAATCACTCACAAATTTGAGAATGTCAAAATGGCTCTGGAAATATTCTGTTTCGTATATGATATTGGCACTTCATTCACTGATCTAGAGTATATCACATTACTCAATTGCATATTCATCAAAATGACTTCTATATTTGCTGGTGCTACTTTCAATTTCGTGAAGCATTAGTTTACCCTTTGGTAAGTTCTTAAAAAAAGACTTCTTTCCTGACAACCATTATTTTATTCAAATTGCTTTCTGAGAGGTAGCGATTGAATTTCAGAGCAAAGTATTTTTCGCCGCAGATGAAGCGCAATTTTAAATTTCACAGCAAATTAAATTCAAAAATTGAAGTTAAACCAGCTAATAAATGAGGTTCGAAGTGTTCTCTTAACTTTTTGTTGCTTTCAGCAAAATGGAAATGAGGTATAATGAAACGTAAATCATGTTCACACTCAAAAAAAATCATTGAGTTTTCAGATCTTTTAGAAGTTACGACGAGTAAATGGGAAAAGTTGATGAATGTAATATATAAATTTCCATTTAAGGAATAATAAAAACTGACATCAGACGAACGAATTCAAAACACACTTTTTTGTGAGATTTCCACTAAACAGTTTCACAAAAACGCAACAGGGTTCCGCTATAAAATTGCGTCTTCGGGCGTGTCTTTATTCTAGAGAAAAGAGCCATTGTATAGCGAAACACGTGTTGCGTTTTTGTAAAACTGTTCAGTGAAAATCTCACAATAGAGTGTGATTCGAATACGTTTTTTAATTTCTCCTGATTTATCTGAAGCTTAACGATTGTAAAAAACTACCTATATTCAATTTCACTTGTATTACGTTTCATTGTCGGTAGGCGGCACTGGATGTTTCAAAATACATCTTGCGGCTACTGAGTTTCAATTTTTCTTTCCATAGATAAAAACTCAAGTTCAGAATCTGGAATCTCTTCTATACCCGGAAACAACTCCAGAGCTACACATTTCTACCGGGATGGGTACTTGAGAAGATCAGGATAGCTTCCATCAGCTGGTATGTAGCCATGGAAAGACTTCTTTCTGAAATGGGTAACAGAAAACCTACTCCCAGACACACTTATATTGGTTATCTACCTACCGAATATAGTCGCAGACTGACCGCCGCTCCAGTTCCAATTTGACTGGGGACTTTGGCATGTACAGCTTGTCAAATATAGGAAGAGGTTTGAGAATTTCCTATCGCTCTCTCTCTCTCTTTCGCTAGTACCGTAGAATCTAAAAAGAGAAAGAGAGAGAACAGAAATTCTCAAACCTCTTCCTATATTTGACAAGCTGTACCTCAAATTTATCCTGGTAATTAAGTAGGTACTATGTACCTTCACACTCTCACGAGCAGATCTGAAAGATCACGTACCAGAAAACCTATTCGGCTTCAATAAAAAGCTGGGTTCATTTTGTCGAGATTGAATGGGTATTAGCCACAATGACCCTCACGAATTGCAGTAGAGGGTAAAACAGACTCACTTACTCTAGATATACCTACCTACTCAGCACAATTTGATCAATGAATACTTTTAGTTTATTTATTGATTCTAGTGAGTGAGCAGTGTTAGTAGCTGAAGGTTCAGTGGTTTCCCTCAATTAATTGAAGTACTACGCACCAGTTTTTCAGAGGTTATGTGCATTTTCGTGATATTTAGCATGAATTCAGGAAAAAAGTGTCCAAAATATCATTGTCTATCATTTAAGAACAATCTTTTGAGAGAATAATTTATTTTTCAATACTCTGGATAGGAAAATGATGACATTTTCTGGAATAGGTTTTTTAGGCAGTCACATATAGAAATCATACTTTCTTACAGGGAGCATCGATGAATTGAATCAATTAGAAGGTGAAGAAAATTGCCAACGACGGAAATGGTAGTGAACGCTCGACTTCGAAAACCGTAGGGGAAATTGTGGAAACAGTAGCAAATTTCGAACAAACACTGTAGTAAATTTTTGGAAAAAATGCAAAGTAAATTCATACTTTGGGAAAGCTTAGTAAAATTCTGAATTTTATAAAATATTCAATGCGTTATTCTGGCTAATCCCACGAGAAAACAACACGTTACAGCATTATACTGTAAAGTGAAAAAATCGTCAGATCTCCCATATGACGAAGAAAAATTATAGGATATACAGAAAAAAACAGTTATTTGAGTCGATTTTTGCTTGCTGAGTAAGAGTGAGACGGAGCTAGGAATCGTTGGTTCGAAAAAAAATTGATCGTGAAAGCCGGAATATCCATATGAGGATGACGTTTTATTTTCAAAAATTTTGCAGTTTCGACTAGATGCAAAACCTCATTTGGATCGATTTTTGCTTGCTACGGTTGCCGCGAAATATGTTCAGAGTGAGTGCAATGGACTCATGAAAGAGTGAGATGTACATAAGAATCGTTCACGCGCCAATGATGGTCTGTGTGAAAAAATGGGTCATGAAAGCCAAAATACTCATATGCACTGAGTTTTTTTTTGCCAAAAATTTTGCCGTTTTTATAAGATGCAAGTACTGTTTGGCGATTGGTGTTGATTGGCCTAGAGGCCAAATGAAGGCGTTGGCTTAATCTGGATGATTTTTTTACGAATCAGATAGATTTTCAGAATGGTTATTCAGTCTTATCAGTTGAATTTATATCAGTTGTTATGATGACTTTGAGCTCTCATAAGTGGTAGAGGTTTTGTTACAGGTAATGTTGTATTTTTCCACAATTCTGATATTCACTTGGTTCTTTCCACAGTGCAAGTGAAGAATTTGAGTTTATTGTGTGCTTTCTGTTTCTTTCGGAATCGGCATTCATGTTTTTCGTATTCCTACGTTCTGTTACAGAGTCATCGATGCAGATATCAGCTGTGGGTCGAAACTTCAATAGTAAGAACTGGTTTCGTCAAGATTAGGATGACGAATAACAAAAATCATGAAAGCGGGTCAGAAGCGGATTCCGGAGACATGATAGATGCGGTTGAGGCTTCAACGAGAGGATATAGTGCAAAAAGGTGGTACAATCGGCTGCGTGATTTTGATTTGACTATAACAGGTTCATTTTAACATTCCGTCAATCAGAAATAGTCAACCAAACCCTACGAAGGAAACATAGGTCATCACTGAAGCACTCGCTCCCAAATATCTGGTGCTGATACCCAACGGCCACAACATAGTAGTGATGAAACAGTGGGTTTGAATTCCGGAACGGTAGAACCATCTACAGTATTTTCCTTCTGACAGTAGTCCTTGGCTTCACGACAAGGTCCATCTACTGTGCATCCAATTCTTCCATCCATCCTGCAGACAGCCCTCATTCTAGGGTGGTCTTCATCGATTTGAGCTCTGCGATCTTAACAACTTAGTGCGGATCACCCTGTAGGTCTTGGTAGTGAGTGTAATAATCGCAAAAAAGATGAACTCAGGGTAACACTCACTCCTCTGATTATTCTCCATCAAAGTCATTGTTGGGAAAATTGTGAACTCGTAATACAGACTACGGCCAGACAAGCACGAGCTCCACTTTCAACAGATACAAATTTGCGATACCCAATTTTCCCACCAAACTTCTTTCTCCTCAGACACTTTTCGTCGTGTCATTACGACTTTGTCTAGCTTTTCCCAGCTACAAAGCAAACACAAGACTCTCTATGACAGCTGCTTCCCACTGAATCAGCATTACACGTACTCCAATGGGATCAGCAGGTCAAAGGTTCACCCCCACTCAGCCAGTCATCTTGTCTTTGAAGCCATTGGTTCCTCACCTCTGGTCGCATAGCGACAAACTACCGGCTCTGTTGACCCAGTTGAGTGACGAACAGCATTAAAAACCATTATGTCGTATGGGGCATTATTGTCCACAAATCGCGAGAAAATACATGTCACTGGTTGCCCAGAAAATAGTTTACTTGTATTGAACTGACCTATAGCCGAATACACGACGAATCCACAAACTACAGAATAATAGCGATCGTCATGAGATGATCCCAAGCAAAGATAGACACCATCTTCAAAGATAGAAAGAGGTCCCAAGTTCACAGGAATTTTAGAAACGATGGAGGATATTTACGGAAAACACTTTCTACCTTTGTGAATATGGCGCTAATATGGACATGGCCAAAGAGACATCTACAGAAGAGGTACCCCGCAGAGTAATAAGAAAGCAGAATTGGGTTACGAAAGATTTCGAAACTCAAGGGGCATAGTGCACCAATGAAATAAACTCTAACATGGAACATGACCTTAATAGTGGAAAAGACGCAAATAGCGAAAGCACCTGGTGTGCCACACGTTAGCGGCCCCAGGTTGTCGGAAAATGTCTCAGCCTATACGGGATATGACAAAAGGAAACGATTCGTTCATCAAAGATATATCAATACTGGATATGATCCAGAAACTGAAATTAGTACTACCGAATGAAAAAGTACATCAAAAGATATTGTTCTTAGTTCGTAGGAAAGGCAAATAAAGCGATGGAATGTATGTTTTCTCGAAAACAGTTGAGTATTCTGAACAGGAGAAAGTGGAGAAAGCTTATATCAAAGCAGAAAATGATGATAATAATTATCGGCTCAATTCATCGACAAGACTAATAACATACAAAAACAAAAATAACTATGAAAGGCTCGAGCTGTTTTTCAACTGAACCTAGTTGATAAGACATAAATATACATAGACATAAAGTGAAAAATAAAATAGTGGACAAAAAAACAAAAAAAAACTGCACAAACATGTCACAAAAGAGGGCATTAGTGGTATATAATTCAAATATCCAGGTAATTTTAAGTTCAGTTTCAATTTGTTCTTGTAGTTATATAACGTGTAGTGTCTGAACTCAGTTGGAAATGCATTATAGAAAACAACTGAATTATATTTGAAACTTCCAGTGGAATGAGCTGTGAAGTGTTGGGAATGATAAATTTATCACGATTTCTGGTATGAGAATGAATCTGTGTTTCAAATATTACGTATTTTCGAATAAAAAGTAAGGTTTCCTTCGAAAGATAAATTTTTGGGTTGTAACAAGAAGGTGGATCTGCCTAATTTCAATCAGTCTGAGTCAGTCAAACTCCACAAATTTGGCTGAGATGTGATCAAATTTTCTCACACCATAAGAGAACCGTATTCAGTTTTCCTGAGTTTTATGGGGGCGTTCCATGTCCAATTGTATTATGGCAAACCCACAGATGATATCACAGTAAGAGGCTCTGGATAATATCACTGCTTCGCAGAGCTTCATTTTTAGCCCAGATGTTATCACTCCCCCATTTTGGTACAGCTACCGAAAAATATCATAAGAGTTCTGACAAATCACAGTTCTGGGTTTTTGCTTTCGTTTACTATCGAAAGTGTATCATCACCAAGTCGTACATTGATTAGTCCTTCAATTTCAGTCCTTTTGCGATTCTTACCTTTCAGTAAAATTTGGGATTTACTCGTGTTAAGTTTCAGATTATGAGTGGCTGACATGAGCAAGAGATTGTCAAGATCCTGATTGACTTTATGAACAGCTTTTTGACATTTGATTTTACTGAAAACAAAAGTGATCTAAGATCCCTGAGGGACTCCAAAACTAACTGACATAGCACCTGAATATCTACCGTCTATGAGTACTTACTTCTAGAAAGGAAGAAAAACTTCACAGTTGTGCTCATGACCTGTGAGCGTCCAAGAGAAAACACTGAGCCAATCCTTCGAAAGCTGAAGGTTAAAGCGTTATCGTGTATCATAGACATATTCCGTGAATTCAGGATGGGTATAGGGGCTGATTGATTGACTGTAAATGATTACGTGGACTCATATCTTGGGAGAGTACTCAGCGTCATACAAGAGTTGAAACGACATCCACATACACTTAGAGTGGTTCCTATTCGATCGATGTTGATGATGCAAAACAAGGTGGTGCGAGGACACTGTAAGAGTGCAGGATAGTTCACCAAGTGGAAATAGTAACAAGGTACACCGAGATGGGTCACTGCCACGCAAAGACTATAGAAACCGTTGAAAGAGGGGTGTAGTTTTATCGAACGTGTAGCGTGAAGATAATCCATCACCAGATTGAAGAAGGAAGGCTAAGTAAACCCAAAAATATCACTGATTGACTACAATCCCGGATGATGCAACTAAACTACCAGCGAGCAATTTAAATCAGTTCATTTCGACTTGGTAGTGGAGGCGTATCACGGCGCGAAAGTCAATGTACACACACTGAAACCAATTCAAAGTTCCTTATGAAGATAATCTCGAGTGGTGGAAGCAACGTGATCCTAGATGAACATTGGGGGCAACCAAGGAGCAAAGCGACATGAAGAGTGGAAAACGCAACTCTAGTGTATAGCAATAGTGTACAGCACTAGTGTATAGCGGAAATCTTCTGAGCATTCAACCTTGATCTGCGTTGGAACATACTTATATAACGATGTTCAAAAAAGTGACTTGTGTATAGCTGGCTTGTTCCGGAGATGATTTGTCAGGTGAAGGAACAGATAAAGTTGTGCTATCAATCAAGGACGTACTATATGACATTTCGCTTCTTTCAGGAGACCACTGTGTATTTTAAACAATTGCCAAGAATGCGTCGTTTTGACCTTGTGATGCAGAACTATTTGGGCAGTCGTTTTTGGTAGACGTACTCATGTTATATCTTCCTAGGCATCAAGTTCTTGTTGATATGCACTGACTCGTTTGGATATAGGGTGGAAGTGAAAGCAAATGCGAAGGCAGAAGCAATAGACCTTTTAGAGTTCCTGGACCTGGGGATTATGGCACAATAGACAAACTCAGAAACCCATATCACAGATAATGGGTGAGCCTTCGAGAGTACTATTATGCAGCGTTATTATGGTAGCCGTAATATCTATCATGAGTACACTTCTGTATACCATCAGCCAGTGAATCCTCTTGGAAGAAGGACATGGGAAGTGAAGGTGATTCTTTGGGGAATATCAGTTGGTCAACCAGAGCAGCAGTGGGAGAGCCGCCACGTTGCTACAACATTGTATTGCCTGAAAATCTGCAGAAAGGTGTTACAAGAGTGACACTGGTTAACCTGCACCTGAGATATATACCTCCTAGACCAGAAGATTGAACCCTTTCAAGTAGAAGAGAACCCATATCGAAACACCTCACAGCCAGAGCTGAAAGGATAGAGGAATCCTGACGTAGACAGGAAGTCCACAAAAATAATTCATTTCCGGATAGGAAAAATGATCAAACCTGAAAATGGCTCTGAAGTCGATGGCCTTCATATTTGGAAAAAATATACAGTGAAGTTGCAGAACTTCCACAAAAAAGTGAAGTTAATTTCAGATAACACGAATTTTGCCATCCTAAACTCGCATACTTCCGGATACAAGTTATTTTCCGCAGTTTTTTTATTCACAAAAGTAATAAAATTTCTAAGCATCAGGGACACGGCCATTGAAATGACGGGATTGCTCCATTGCGGTTTCACTGTCGAACGAACCAAAAGCATCTGCAAGAATTTTTCCTGTAATAAAGCAAATTTCTGTCGAATATTATTGTATATTCGTTATGGTAATAATCCAAGAAGTTGTTTCCTTCAGGTATTTGCCATATTGTCGCGAAACAAAACTATTTTACTTCTATTTCGGGAGCTCAGTGCAAGCTTCGCCTACTGGATATACACACTTTTCAAGCGAACAGGGCTTGGCGTAGAACGCGCAAAGTCTCAGGCTATCTTTGTCTCACTCTTTGAATTTAAATGGGAAATGGGAAAGGCGTTTTCATGGCATTTTCAACTTGGTTTTGGAAATTAAGTTGTGAAATATCATCTCCTAAGTGTTAGCTAATATTTTCCGAAAGATGGGTAGTATTCGCTGATTTTCAATAAAAAAAAGTCGGTTTTTCTAAAAATGGCTTTTTCACTCGTTTTGATTTAGGAAATTCGTGCTTTCTTCAAAGGAGCATCGATAGATCTTTTGAATAGCTTTCGTTTAACACCCGAATCACGTTTCTAACGTAAAGGGTTCGAAAGTTATTTAGATTTTTGTCTGAAGAATCCGAGGTATTGCCGGATTCATGAGTTAAAAAGAGAGGGGAACGATGTTTATCGTTTCCCATGGGATTTTCAAATGCATTTTACAGCCAGAAGGAATGAGTTTAGCGGAAAATGTTATTTAGCTTTTCAATTCAGAATAATGTAAACTATCGTATTATGAAAGAAAAATTTTTGAGAAATTTTGAACGGATTTTTCTGCTTTTGGCGGGAAGGTTTGCGATTGGCTTAGAGCGTCGAAATTTGCTCTTTTTCAGCGATTTTGTTGGTTGGGGCGGATCGGCACATAGTGTGCCTCTGGAAGTATAAATATAGGAGGTTTTGATTTCCAAGACCACATTATCGTTCAGACTTCGAAGAGAGCACATCTCTAAGCAAGCCAGTAGTGCGATAGTACGAAAGTGAGGTTAGTGCAGTAAAGTAAAGTGAGGTTGAATGAATATTTAGTGACAGACATCAGTTCTTTTCAGAACGTATAGTGAAATAAACTGATCAGCCGTCGACATGCAAAATGGAGCAGGAGAAGACTGAGAACAATAGACTCAGAGAAGAGAATGTAAATCTCAGAAAAACACTAGACAAGCTCGTTGAGCAGATCGCCGAGTTAACTCGGGAAATCAAGGAACTCAAAGCTGGGAAAGAGACGACATCCGAGGGTCCAGCTAAGCCCGCGGCAGATGTCCAGGCCACGGAAAATAAAGAACCTGGCCAAAAAACAGAGATTGCACCGGCACTCCCAACCAAAAGGCCGAGAGGCGAGAACAGCTCCGATGCAGAGCGTGAGGACAGGTACACAAAAGTTGAACCCAAAAAGACGCGGATCGGGAAGAAAAGGTCCTCGAGAATGATTGTCATTTCATCTCCGCTTCCCCTGGAAACAGAAATGGAAACAGAAGTACCAACAGAGGTACCTGACCAGACTGACAACTCAGAAGTGCCAACGAAAAAGGCTCTACCTGAAGTCCCAGTATGGCCAACATAAAGAACCAATCAAATTCAGCCAACCACATCGAATGCGGATTCGAATACGAATCCGTCACAAATAACTATGGACCCTTCGAAACCACCGCCAGTCGTTCTTCACGAAAAGTCGCGATGGACTGCAGTTTCAAAGTAGCTTGAAAAACTCCGAATAAATTTTAGCCGTGCCCGCCTAACCAGCGAAGGAATCGTTATCCATACGGATAACGAAGATAGCTGGGTGGAGGAAGCCCGACTAGACTTCCATACATACTCGCTAAAGCGAGATATTTCTCTACACGTGGTAATCAAAGGGATACCAGAGAATGTAGAGAACAATGACGTAGCAGATGACCTTGTAAGGCAAGGCTTCTTAGTTCTGGAATGTCACCGGATGACATCCAGATACACAAAAAACCTTTGCCAATGTTTTTGGTAAAGGTCCCCAAAGATCAGAATAAAATTCCAGGGACAAGAACATGCATGAACTTGATCGTGCGGGTAGAACCGCAGAGAATCAATACGAAGAGCATTTCGCTGTGTCGTCGTTGCCAATATTTTGGCCATGCCCAACGCTGCTGTCATGCGACGGCACGTTGCGTAAAATGTGGAGAAAACCACATCACCAGGGACTGCGAAAAAACCAGGGAAATGCCAGCGAGGTGTGCCAATTGTTTGGAAGCTTACCCTGCAAGTTACCGGGGATGTGAGCTGTTCCCGAAATCAACGAGCTCGAGGACACCACAACAACAGAAGGAAACTAGGCCGAGACAAGCGGAAATCCAACGGCCTGAAACTCAGCAAACCCAGCAGCCAAGTCAAATACCAAAGATGCCTGGAGTCAAAGTGAGTGAATCGGGAACTGATAAAATACTCAAGCTTCTAGGTACAATGATGTCAGAGCAAGGTATCTTAGTTGCGCTCACGCAAAAAACCGGCAACCTGTAATGCCAATAAGAACCCCTGATATTCTAAAAGTAGGATCGTGGAATATCGATGGTATCACCGATAGGAGAGATGAGCTTCTTGAAATGCTGTCGCGTTTACACGCACTACAAGAGACACGTTTGAGAAGCAAAGCGAGATGTCGAATCCCAGGATACCCTATGTACCGAACGGACAGGCCAGGGGGCGCCAAGCCGCAGGGGGCGCGGTGCTTCTGATAAAAACAGACATAACTCATAACGAAGAGAGAAAACCAGAGCCACACTCGATGAAGCCGTAGCTGTCAGCATAAAAATGCGAC